>CM046892.1:154153-427898 GCA_025688845.1 Cucumis hystrix | reverse complement strand
AGGTTGCCCTTTAGCCTTACGAATTGAGGAATCCTCAATTCGTTAGTTTTTCTTTTCTATTTTCGTTCTTGTATCCGGTGAGCATTTGTAGGATCAATATAGATATCCTTCTTGATCGGACGTGATCAAGAGGAGTTTCATCATTGAGCATTTGTAAGGATCAATATAGAACCTCTGCTTTCCTCTCTCTCAAGGAATAGCCTGAGTTCACACCAAAATGCTAACTGCCTTCTCTCTCCATAACAAACTCCTATTTATACTCTATTATTTAATAAAGAAAAAAACTACTATTATATTAGAGCTGTTTCCTTTGGCACGTGCGTCACCATTGCTTCTTCTTCCTCCTACTATATTGGTGTATAATTGGAGGTCTATCAGAGAGCAGCAAAAACTAACTTTGGAACATTCAATACTGATGGAGAGGATGAAAGAACAAAACCTTCATCTAACAAGACATCTCTAATTCTCAAACAATCAATGGAATTTTTAAAATCATCCAGCAAAATAGGAACTTTGAAAGGTCTAGGAGGATTTAGAAATTCAAAGTCACCAAATTGTAGATAAATATTTCCCCTCTTTAGATCTGTAATTTCAATCGTTGACGGCGCAAAACCACATGAGTTTTTCTTTACCTGAATCCGAGCTTCACTACAATTTGTTAAATTTAGAGTTTCAGTGGCTATGTCAATAAGACCTTCAAAGTGATCCTCAATAACCTCAAAGGTGCTTCTACACCAATAATCCAGAGTAAGGTTTTTTATTTTGAGCCAACCACCGTAGCCTTTTAAAACAAGTGGCTGACTGTGTTTGATGTTGGGAGTTGTCCCATCTTTCGAATTCGAGGTGGAAATTCCCCCAAGCCTGTCATTTTCCTCCCTCACAGATAAAGTCTATGATTGATCCTTGATCAATACTAATGAGAGCGTTCTCATCAAATAAAGGATTTATTACAATTTTCGTTTGGAAAAATTCTTCCAGCCTCTTATGGATCGATCTCCAGTTATGAGATTGGGTTAAGATTCATAAATGTGCTAAATGAATATCCTCCTTTCATTCTTCTTAATCAGAGGTCGTCAATTTGATTGGTAAGTACTTGTGATGCTGTAATTTTCTAAATATTATTCATAGTCATGTTACTACAAAAGACCAAATATGTAATTAGAACAACTGTCTCTCCTGGAGTCAATTAAGTCAACACAACAAGCTTATCCATCCAGAAAATGTAAGCACAAAATGTCTCACACACCTTGCGGAACTGAACAAAATAATTAGATATCTGACGACGGGGAAGAATATTGTATATGTTATCTGAATTAGTATTGCCATTTCTACCAACGCGGCCGCGAGAAGCATTTCGATAATCATCAATAGCGTCCTTGTAGGCATCTTCTTGTTGCTTTTCCATTGCAACATACCGAACCTACAACATTTGTCAGTGTTGAGGAAATACACAATATAATTTTTAAAAATTGTAAGAATGAATAAAAGTAATAACAAAACTGAAGTGCAGCAAAGTTGAAAAAAAACAACAGTAATAATAGAAAAAGAAGTTCCGACCTACCTGCTGTATCTTTGGAACAAGTTGCTGCATAACATCAGATTTTAACCGTCTCAAAATAAATGGACCCAAAATGAATTTCATATGATTAATCAATGAATTATTCTCAGCTGTTAATAGTTTTTTCAAGTCCACATCCTCAGTAGCGAAGAGATTGGGCATCATAAACTCCAACAGTGACCACAGCTCCTGGACAAAAATCCTATCAGATGAGCTATAAACGAATCATGTCGATTAAGACAGTGATCAATCAAAATTGCAGGGACCATGAGATAGATCACAAATCAGATATGTGATAATATTCTCTGGATAATAACAAAATACGAAAGAAAAAAAATAAAAAAAAAAAAGACAAGTGAGAAGTTCTTTCATGTCATAAAAAAGTAGGGTAAAAGAGATTAATCTAGGGCCTTACCTAAATTACTCTAATCCTACGTGCATCAGGTTTCAAATTCTAGGTTTGCCATACTGTTGAAGAAAGATAGTTGATCATGAGATGATTAAGCTTGTAGATGAGATTCTACGGCTAAAATTGATTCTCTTTTTTTACTAATGAAAGTAATTCTACCAAAAATGATTCAAGCCATAATTGGTACATATGAAAAGTGCTAGATTTATTTTTTGTTTTTATTTTTTTTTTTTTAAATGGAAACAAACTTTTCATTTATACAATGAAAAGAGCATAGACATATGACGAGTGCTAGAGCTAATACTCGTACGTTTTCAATTTGCATGGCATAGAAATGTTTGTAAATGTCTACAATAAACATTTAGCAAACCAAAGAGTTTCAACAATATTAAAAACATTTAACATCTCAAAAGACAATTGATAAAATGCTTATAACACGTCAACATATATCTAGCTTTTTCACGAAAAACACAAAAAAATAAAATAAAATAATAGAATGAAAAAAAAAATTAGTTTATCTGCTGTTGCATGATAAAAAGAAATGGTCATATAATAACAAAATTGATAATGGATCAGTACATGCAAATCATTTTGAAGCGGTGTCCCTGTCAACATTAATCGTTGCTTTGCATTACGTGCAAGAGACATTAAATTTTTCCACCGATAGCTGTTTCTATCTTTCAAGGCATGAGCCTCATCCATAAGAACACAACTCCATTGCCAGCGTTTCAGGATTTTACGTTCATCTTTTTGCTGGGAACTGTAGAAGATCGTTCATGATAAGGACTAATACAAACTCACATAATAAAAACAAAATAAATAAATAACAAAAAAAAATTATACACCTGTGTCTTTCAAAGAGAGAATAACAAACAAGAAGAACATTAAACGGAGGAGGCAACCCTGACTTAGCCAGAGAATTCAATTCCTTAGCATATGCCGACCGGGCAGCCCCATGATAGTGGAGTACAGAAAAGGATGGGCACCACTTTTTGAGTTCTCTTTCCCAATTCTCCAGAACAGATGCAGGGCATACAATTAGGTGAGGCCCCGAATCATTGTTCAAATATTTCAACATCACAAGGTATGTAATAGCCTGTTATCAGAAGGATTAAAGATGAAGTAATGGCATCAAAATAACAATTGCTACAGAAATATTCAGTACTGACTTGTATTGTCTTCCCCAGACCCATCTCATCTGCAAGTATAGCTGCAATATTGAGGAAATTACAAGATATTAAAGCTAACCCATGGAACAAACTCAACAATCATAAAACACAGCCGTAGGAGTTATTTCCTACACTCGTTAAGACAACAGTGATGGACTTTTAGAATAGCAGCAAGCTCAGATTCCCGTACCATGGAATCAAAAAGGAATACAAAGTTAGCTACAACAATTAACAGCTCATGCTGTTCAGTGTTCATTTAAAAGTTTGGTTCAGCTATAATTTTGTATGCCCTGTTGTCATCTTGCATTCTTGCTTGATGAGGTTAGCCACTAATCCTCTACAAATAAAAGGTTTAACCCCTGTCGAACTGTGCAGATCCCAACAGGCACAAAGCATGTACCCTCGAGGTAAGAAGTTTGAATCCCTCATCACATATACATTGTTGAACTCAAAAGAAAATTGAGAGTTAGCCCCTAAGGTTTGAATACTTTTTGAATCATAGCCCCGTGTTTGCATACTTATTCAATCAGATTAGAATACTTCCCTGCTGGTTTTGGGAGAATTCCTACTTTGATGTGGTTGGCATTGGAATAATAGAAAATGATGAACATGTATACAATTCTGCTAATATGCCAAGTTAGGGCCTAAACCAGTAAGCATTTTGCAACACTTGATAACAATCAAGCATTAACATTTTGCAGCCAAGATTCCCATAATTTGTTTTTGTTGCTGAAGTTTTCAACTTGTATGGTCGGTTTCTTGTTTTGGTTAGTTTAGTCTTATTGTTGTTAGTATCAATCTTGGTCTCTGTTATGATTGAATTGTTCTGGACATGATGTCAGAGCTAAAGATAAGTCAACCTAGTTGAGATATTTGGATCCATCTCTATCCTCCCTTAATTCAATGAAGTTTTGTTTCCATTTCAAAAAAAATATTGATAAATTGATATTTTTCCACAAAAAAACGAAGCTTTTCATTGATAAAATGAGAAAAGGCTAATGCTTAAAATACAATGAAATAAATAAAGCAAATACAACCAAGTATAATTCGTAGCATGGCTAATCATGAAAAATAAAGCAAATATAACAAAATACAACCCATAACAAAACAAATTGGCTTTGAACGAACGAACGAACATCGCACACCCACTAGTTTTTTTCTCTAAAAAGTAAACATCTTTCATTAATGAAAAAAGGAAGTCAAGAGGACAAATATATAAACATGTTCATGTAACCTGCAGGGATCCACCCTGAGCGGCAGGAAATCACCGGTTGTATGGGGAAGGGGGGAAGGCGGGAAGGGGTGAGGAACACTTCCACAAAAAATGAATTTGTGGCCAATGCTGCCTTTTGTTTTCTTTTAATAAGAAACTGATACTTGTATTCAAGAGAACAAAAGAAGATAGCTTGTTTTGTTATGGGTGCTCGCCCTGGGTAATTGCAGAGCGGCATGGCCTCACATCACCTTGCCTCTCGCCTCGCAGTCAGTGACTGCACCTCAACACCACCAGCTTGAACACTTATGTCCTTAATTTTGGATGAAGAATAAGACAAACTTACAAGCAGAATTTGCATGATACTACAAACACCATTGTTGAGCTAAAGGCTAGCAAAAAAACAGTAGTTATAAAAATAAACTCCACCCTAACTCAAAGTAGTAAACGAAGCAATATTGATAGATAAAACATTTCCACTCCAGTAACAAAAAATCTAGTCTTCATTCCAATTCCAAACACCATATTTTGCGTTGGATAATTAATGAAAACCCACAAACCAGAAAGCCACAAAATGGATGAAAATTCACATATCCAGAAAGCAAACAACTTTTCAGAAGTCTATCACAAAAAAACATATCCCAACTAAAGAAAGAGCATTAGAATTCAAACACAGCCAAATAACTATAGATCAACAAAAGTTTAGAATAATTTTTTTCTACCAACCAATATCAAAAGAACTTCAACATTGAAGTTGATTTCCTATTTTGTTGTTTTGTTATTTGTATTTATTGTATTTTTCCTTACTAGTACTGGGTGTTTCTTTTATTTAAGGAACTCTTTCCTTCTCAAAGAAATAAGAAAGAAATTATTATTTTCAGTAAAACTCGTGAGAAATTCTTCCGCTTAGTAGAAATCTTTGTGAAGTTTTGTCCTTTAGTACTTTTGTCTTGTATCTGTACTCTAGTTTCTCTTTCATTATATGTTTTTGGTGGTTCCGGCTGTATAGGCTTACTATGGCCCAACTTGTTCTTTTTGTAACTGTGGAGATGATGATAACGCTCCATGGTGTTAACCAAGTTGAGATGTCTGGGTGCGTCTACTAATCTAAAATTTGTATTGCTCATTGTATAATTCTCTTGTCCAATGAGTTATTGTCTCATTATTTATATCTATATTAATAAAGAGACTTGTTCCCTTTTTAAAAAAAAAAAAAAAAAAAAAAAACTCCCAACTATCAAAAGCAAATACTTCTCTCAAAATAAGTACATAGGCATAGATAATATTGACCATCTTTCACATCACCTATGACATTTTTTTTTTCTTTTCAAAAGGAAACAGAATAATACTATTGACAATCTTTCACATCACCTGTGACATTAGAAAAGATAGTTAAACATTTGCCATAACTAAAAGTGCTTAATACTTCTTTTCACGATGTACCAATGGAGGGCAACTAAAACATGTTTTTACTGTGTAATTTGCCAAGTAAAAACATATAGAGAAATTATATAGATAATATACCTTAAGATAATTGCACCTGATGGCTTCAATATATAACTGACACAAGAGACTTTCATTCTTCAAACTTCAGCAAGCTAGTTGCTTGTCAGAAAGAGAACTAGAACCAAATAAATTCTATCTTTTCTGCCAGTCCATGGCTCCTTGCAAAACTATGTTGCATGATCTGAACACCCTACCTTTCTGTTGAGCTCACTACAGAATCCAGAATCCTATACGAGAGATGCATGAAATAGCCCACTATTGGTGCAAGGCAAGGCATGAAACTGTCTCAAAATGTATTTCACACCAATCTTCAATGCAAATCTATCGCAACAACAGATCAATTGACACCATGTCAATTGGTTATTACTTGAAATGTTGAATTGAGCTGAAAATGCATTACTTGAATTCAAAAGATTAATAACCTCAACCGCCAATTCAAGTAAAATCTTACTTCTACATGTAAAATCCAGCAAGTACATGCAGATAGTGTTACGTCATGTGTGTGTGTGTTTCATTTATAGGAATCTAGAAAAGGTATATGCAAATCTCGATTGGTGCTGCTATAATTCGTTTTTCTTTGAAAAAAAGACCAGCCATTGTTATTAAAATTTGTGACAAATGCTCAAACTAAAGAGTTATACAAAGAGCACCAAAAACAAGAAGAAGCCTATGGATCAAAAGACGCACCCAGACATCTCATCTAGATTGACACCCCCTTAGCACCTTCATCATATCCGCCAAAAAGACCACAAACATACAAAGATACAAAACAATAGCCGTCCACACCGCAGTAGTCAAAAAGCCCTGAACAACAACCACCAGAAAAAGCACAAAGGGGCTGAAAAGTACAAGAGCCAATCAAAAACAAAATACTGATTAACAAAACAAAAATCCCGAAGGGTTCTTACTAACTTCATAACCCATTTCTATCAAATGGATTCCCATTAGATTCATGTGGAATTTGGATCAATAATGTTTTACATATAACATGGCCAAAAGCAACCAAAACTGAGACAGCACAACGACCCACTATGACAGATTTGCAACACCTTATATATAATAAAAAGATCAGTTGACTATCATGTGCTAACACCATTGTAATAAAAAGAAAAAAAAAACTATATTTGCAGATTAAAAGACGAGTTAACTAATTTAATTTCTTTTTCTTAACTCTATGATTCTAGTTGGAAAACTATTTAATTGACGAGAAAAAAATTGTACAAAAGATCAAGCTTGCCGAGGATTTTTCTTCTACCTTTTTTTAACTAGAACAACTTCAAAAATGTGGATACAAATTCCTAAAGGGAGTGGGAAAAAACAACAAGATCTTAAAACAAATACAATAACACAAGAACAGCTAAAAAACAAGAAAAACCAAACAACCAAAGCCCAACTCCAGAGAAATCTTGAAAAGGAACAGCAGCCAACAACTTGAACCACAACTAGAAAAACCTGGCCAGAAATCTTCTCCAATAAAAGAACAAACCAAAACTCATTGGAATCCACAAAGGAAATGACATAAAGCAAAAAGAAAAAAAGTGAAGATGAATCAAAGAAATCATCTCACTGAAGACCACGTAAGGCCAGAGAAAGGATCTTCTGTAAATGAACTAATATAGCTACAAGGATTGGAAATTCAAAGCTTCGGTGAAGCTATTGTAGAAAAGTTCCGACCACCCACTTATCTCACGAAAGAGACTAAGAGATGTGCACAAGTGTCCTTGCATTCTGCAAGGCATTGTTTTTGGGTCGGCAATGGCAATATGATGTTCAAGCCCAACATAAGAGGCGAGAGAATATCTGAGTTACTTTGGATGGGCAGCAAAATAGTCCTCATGCCATTCACCATCACCACAATCCCAAATTGAAGGTTCTTTTTTTAAAAACGGAGACAAACTTTTTGTTAATAATAAAACTCAAAATACAAGAGAGTTATACAATGAGCGTATTAAAGAAGCCTAGAGAGCAATAAGCAAAGGGGATCAAAAGGTGCACCCGGACAACTGAACTAGGTTGACACTCCCTTAGCACCAAAACAACATAACCCAAAATAAAGTAAGAAAAAAGTTAAGCCAAATACAATGAAACAAAGTAAAAGGAGAGCGGAAGGTAAGTCCTCTCTCCTCTCTCCTCTCTCCTCTCTCCTCTCTCCTCTCTCCTCCTCCCCCACTCCATAGCTTCTCCCCGACTTCGGCATCCTCTAATTCCTGCAAGATAATTAGTTTTAGACATGGAGGTGAAAAACTGGAAAATCCAAGATTCGTTTTACTGCATATGGTTTGAAAGAGGATATTTCCATATTGAGGATGTAGATTTCAGAAAAATTCTCAAAGTGTCTAAGCCCCAACTTGAATGGTTCATGGAAGCTAGTACGAACCTAGTAAAAGAACCAAAATGGAAGTTCTTTTTGGAAAACAGAAATGAAGGACGTGAATCGAACTCCTTCAGGGTGGTTCATGAGGTGTGTAACACGAAAGGGATACAGTGACTTCTCCATTATTCACATCTTTTCGGGTGATTCTA
The DNA here is from genome assembly GCA_025688845.1 of Cucumis hystrix. Classification (NCBI taxonomy): domain Eukaryota; kingdom Viridiplantae; phylum Streptophyta; class Magnoliopsida; order Cucurbitales; family Cucurbitaceae; genus Cucumis; species Cucumis hystrix. Next base: position 419,520 of record CM046892.1, on the reverse strand, counting down.
AGAAGGGATGGTCTTCAGTTCTTAATATGATCAAGGACTTTTTGTTCGTTCATAAATACAAACAATAGCATTCCTCCCTACAACATGACTCGCTGAAGACAAAATCACGGCCTCCTCCAGCAAACTCCCTAGGTTTAAGCTATGCAAATAAAGTAAAGGGTGCCATGAGCAATTCTCAATCGAGCATAGAGGAAAAAAATCAAATTTTGGGCAAAATGCATTAGGTTCGAAAATCAGACGATTGCATTAAGGAAGACTTCTCTAACCTCTAGATATTATCACGTTTATTTGCCTTTGATGAAGGGAAGGACATAAAAGCCCATCTTGAAGACTTGTTCAACATTAACCCGTTATAGGCCGATAAAGCCGTCATCAAAGTAACCAAAGGAAAGGTTGAAGATGTAATTATCACACCCGGAAAATGGTTTAACTACCGAAAATTTCACCTATTATTTGAAAAGTGGGATGATGCATAAAGCAACACATTACAAGGTATGGAGGGTGGCTCTCAGTTAAGAACCTTCCCCTTAGCTTTGGGGGCATTGAGGGATCATTTACGTGTAGCATAAGAGAAGATGAAGAGCTATGTTGACCTTAAGCGAAGACATGTGGAGTTTAAAGGAGATATGGTGTACTTGAAAACCCACCCATATAGACAGGTATCAATGAGAAAGAGGCGAAATGAGAAACTGTCCCCTTCATCCTGTGGCTTTGGTCCATAGCAAATTCTTAAGAAAATTGGACCTGTGGCTTACAAGTTGGAGTTGCCAGCTTCAGCTACCATTCATCCTGTCTTCCATGTTTATTGAAAAGAGCATTTGGTGAATGTAAGGATAAACAAGAGTTAGTGCCCTACATGACTGAGAATCATGAATGGACTGCTGTACAGGATGAAGTCTATGGTTATAAAAAGAATGATAAAGGAGTTTGGGAGGTTTTGATGAGTTGGAAGGGGTTACCACGACATGAGGCAACCTGGGAGACTTATGATAACGTCCAACAATCCTTTCCTCATTTCCACCTTGAGGACAAGGTGAATTGGAACGGTAATGCAATGATAGACCACCAATAATTCATCAATACAGTAGAAGGGTGAAAAATAAAGAGAATAAGTCGTTGAAGGAGTTAGCTGTAAATATAACTGAAGGGTGGACCACAGGGTAGAGGAGAGTGATATAAATAGAAAATAAGTGGGAGGGAAAAGTTGGCTAGTCTTTGATGTAATCAGTTCTGTGCATCCTTGAGAGATAGGATACAGATTGGTGAGGGAGAGTTCTTGTACATCGAATTGAAGTTACAATTCAATTCGAAATCTTTCATTGTAATCCAAACTATACTATTAGCAATAAAGATTTTAGTTCAATTTCTTATTGAATCTGTGTTGGAGACTGGGTTCCAACAGCATCACAAGTTTTCTCGGTTGTTGAAACCCTATCCCAAGCATTTTTCAAGAAAAAGAAAAAAAATCTCGTTCTTCATTTTTCCTTTTCAGATTCCAACCTAGATCTTTTAGAAGTCCGTTGTTTGCATGCTCAGTTACCACCTTCTACCAAGAAATCTGCCCCTTCCCTACCACAGAAATTCAAATTCTCGGCCTTTAATCCTAATTCGAATGTTCATTTTCAAAGAGCACTCCATGCTCTCCACCGCATTCCAACCAAAAAAAGATTTTAGAGTCCAAAGTTGGTTCTCCCTTTAGTGTGAGCACTCAGGATTCTGGTGACGGCATTGAGTCTTTAGCTCAATTCTCTCCGAAGAAAATAGAAATCTTGGGTGAAGATTTGGCTGCTTTGTTTCATGATGATGATTTGGCTTCAAAAGTGGAGGAGCTTTTCATTAGAACCCCTTTGTCCCTTTCAAAAATTCCAGCTCACTTCAGATTCATTGTTGAAAATTGTGACTTAATTTTGGCTTGATCGCTCTTCTATCTTGGGTTTTTCATTGGTTGATGTTCAGTGTTTATTCAAGTGTTCTAGCTATCCTTGCTTTTGTGTTGCCATTGTGGTGACTGAAGTTGTTTCCTTCCTCAGAGCTGGTGTCATCTCTGGCTTGTTCTGTTCCCCTGGTTGTCAGTCTTTTCTCGGATTACAGCATCTGACGATACGTTCTTTGAAGATTTTTCGTTTTTTATTTTCTTGAAGTTGTTTTGTTTGGATGTATGGCTGTTTTGTATTGTTTAGTGTGGCCTTGGTTCTGGTTTTGTTATTTCTCCGTTTATTGTATCTGTTTTGATTTTTGTTGCCATTGTGGTTGTCGTTGTCCTGTGTTGTCTCTTGTATTTGGATTTCCCGTTCTCATTATATCAATGAAATATTCTGTTTCCTTTTCAAGGAAAAAAAAAAACCAGAAGCTCACATTTCGTTCTTCATGGGTTTCTATTTTCAGCCTAGAAGTTCTTTGCGTGTTTGGTTCTTCTTGGGTTTTTTATTCTATCTCATATCTACAGATTTGATTGAGACATTTTCTTACCACACTCAAGTTATTTGTGATTCTACCACCTTGAGTTTGAGAGAGTTAAAAAGGAAAATTAGGGTTTATGGATTATTAGTATTTTCCATTACTATTTTCCTTCAGTAGCTCTTTTGAGGTCTTCTATTTATTTCCCTATGTAAAAGGTCATATGTACTCTTAATTATTTTGATTTATTCAATATATTATATAAAATTATCGCCCATGATTATAGTTCTTTGCTACAATGCCAGCTTATTTTGATATCATAAGAAAACCCCAATGACTACATAAAACAGTTTATCTAATCAGCAATCCAGCCAAAAGTCTCCAAATAAAATTGCTCAATTAGTAACCAGTTTGTTAACTCAACAATACTTTTTGCCATGCATTTATTGAACATTTCAATCCAGTGGTATGAAATAAAAATCCACAAGAAATCGAACAGCACATTTTGATAGTCACTTAAGCTCAAAGCTGTACATAAAATATGAGCTAATTCAGTTTCACAAAGATTCCACAGTTGGACGACGACAGCTTTTAACAAGCATGGTCAAATTAGAATCAGATATAAAAGTAAACATGATGTTACCCATGGCAGTTACTACAAATTTATGTTATACGCATTATGATGGTAAGAGCAGTATTCAGTACCTCCACCAACTCCCTTCTGATACAAAAGAAGAAGAAAGTTCACGCCAACCAGCTGATATGGCTTGAGAACAGGCTCAAAATCAGAATCTTCAGCCTTGCAAGCCGCATTAATATCATCCTATATTAGGATACTAAAATTCATTAAATTGCATTTTTGTCTAACAGAAGCAACAACTTGTGCATTGAAATTCTTTTTTAAAAAATTTAGGATTATAAATCAATAGAAATAGAAAAATAATAATGAACAAGATTATTGATTGTAAGAACAGAACAGAAAACACAGTCCAAACTGTAACTATACTTTCATTTCCTTTTTATATTAGGACTAGACTCTCTGTTGTGGCTTTTTCTCCCTGTTCTAGGGTTTTCCACGTAAACTTTGGGTTCTCTTCTCTACCATTTAACATGGTATCATAGAGAGGTGACGAAACCCTAGCCGCCATTGGCGAAAACTATCCGGTGCAAGATCACCTGAGCTCTGCACCAGTCTTGTCCAAGCCACAATTGCCACAACGGCCACCGTCGACAGAATCATAGCCAGAGTCGCCAACTTTTCCACTGCAGCCCGCCGTCACTGTTGTCCAAGTCGTTATTGATTGTTATCTTCAGTTCTTGCATATCCGTTCAATTATGGTGCCACCATAAACTTTTGATGAAAACCCTAGCCGAAACATACACCATGAAACTGAGATTAGTGAGTCGTCTGCCTACCACAAAAGTAAATTCCATGTCACGGCAACAAACTTCTAGCAACAATCAAGTCTTGCTCATCATGCGTTGCCTAGTTATGAACATCAAGGTTCAATTGGTTTGTCCCCAGTAATGTTACAACAACAATTGGCTAATCTTCAGACAAGTTTTCAGCAAATCGCTGCTCTTTCGGCAGCCCTAGGTGCTTCCACAAACCTAAATTCTAGTACAATGAATTCAGGCATTCCTTTCGATTTACCGACGTATCCAGAAAATCCAGTAACCTCCTTTCCTACTTTAACTACTGCGAACTATTTGTCTACCTCTATGGGAAATTCCACAGGGTTAATTGTAGGAGAAAAGTTCAATGGTCAAAATTATTTCTCCTAGTCCTAGTCCATTAAAATGGTCCTTGGGGGACGTCACAAGTTTGAGTATCCACCGATGAGATACCAAGACCCAGACCAGAGAGAGCATATTTGGAAAGGGAAGACTCCCTCCTTCGATCACAGCTAATTAAGTAATAATGTGGAACCTCAGATAGGGAAACCATTGTATGTTGCAACTGCTCGAGATATTTGGGATGCAGTTCAAAAATATATTATAAAAGAAAGAACGGTGCTAACAAGTAACACCATGAATGCTCTTTATTACTTTGCACCAAAGTGCATCAGGTTTCCTAATAAATCTCCAACTCCATATGTTTAATAAAGCCAAGTTCCTGTTTTCCAAGTTTCCCAAGTCGAGACCTCCACCCTACAAAGACTTTGAAGTGGAATCCTAATTCACAAGATGTTCCAGTTTACTCCCTTTTTAAACTTCCCAGAAGAATGAGCAAATAGTTCTTTCCATTTCTGAAATCACCAAACTGGGCATTAGGAACATTGGCATATAATGGGCAGGTAAATTTGCCAAGACTGCATTACTCAAAGTTAATCAACCTCCTCTGGATATACTGCCCCCACCCCATCTGCCTAGCTTTTTATAAACTTTATCTATAATTAGCCACCAAAAAGATAGTTGCTTTGGATATCCACCAAAAGTTAAACCCAAATACAAAAACAGTAGCTTTTTAGCTTTACATTTCAGCTTGGAGATGGAGAAGGTAGAAAGCATAAATTTATCATCAACATTAACACCACAGAAGGATGATTTGTTCCTTTACCGTGAGTCCGGAGCACCGTTCAAAGAACCTAATAGTTTGGATCAGAATATCCAACATAGCTTCATTATACTTGCAAAATAAAAGTGTATCATCCAACCACAAGAGTTGTTTATTGCGAAATTGAGACGTGAATTTTATCTTTTTCCACGATGAGACCTTCAAAGACTCCATTCTCATGAATTCGAGAAACAAAAGCACAAGGACTTCACTTATAATTAGGAAAAGAAAGAGAGATAAAGGATCACCTCAAAAGAGGACAGCGCAAATTTATTAAGTGTGCCCCTTTCCTCTCCTCCACCTTCATTTTGAAGGAAATCACTCCTGATCTTCTCTAAAGTTTACAAACTGACACCAAGATCCTAAAGAGTGATAGGAAGTAGGTTGGAATCCAACTCAAAACATAGAAATACTAGATCAGGATCCTGCCTCTTTTCAAGAGACAAAAACCCCCCTTCCAAAGTGCCAACTTCTTTCAAATCTTGCTCTTACTCACCACAGGATCCCAAGACTTTAGACATTTTAAGCTATGACCAGCGGGAAGACCAAGACAAGATAAAGGAAGGACCCCACCTCACATCCAACCATATCAACGCACCTACCCACCTTGTTCACATGATAATTTACCCCAAGATTTGGCACTTAGCCATATTAATCTGTTCAAATGACAATTTACCCCAAGAGTTGGCACTTAGCCATATTAATCTCCAAACCAGAAAAAATGGAGTAAAAGGTTGAAGATCGTCAAGAGGGTTGACCCTCCCCATTGACATGAAGACCCTTCGCTTCACCATCCTCTCCGGCCATCTTTTAAAGAAGGATGAGGCATTGTTGTGGTTGCACATTTTTATGTCTTTCTTTTGGGACCTTTTAGATGAAAAGAAATAAAAGAATTCTGTCTACTATAAGAAACATGCTTGCAAGAGGTCTTATGATCAGGTAATTTATCTTGCTGTATCCTGGTGTACATTGCCAACTTCCTTTAAGTCTTATACCTATGCTTCCCTTTAAACAAATTGGAAACCTCTTGTCATCTCTAAGAAGTTTCTCCTCTTTTTTTTCTTTATTTTTTTTTTTTTGTAAATTTCACACATCAATAAAATTATTTCATACCAAACAAAAAAAAAATGGCAACAATTGAAGCTCTATCCTGCAAAGTCTTTGGCTCAATTGTACGGGCTTTGTTCTTGTTCATTTTTTTCATTTCTCCTTGTGAGGTTCGTTTCACAAAAAGAACAAACAATATACACATTTAACGGATCTTAAAAAGGCTAGATGTTGATTTATGGCATCCACTTATTAAACAAAAACTATTAAATCTGTTAAGGGACAAAACAAAACCGAGAAAGAAGACCATTCAACACCAATCCATAATTATGCTGAGGAAATAAAAGCGCTCCAATTCAGATTGAACTCTGAGATGTACCTGGGTGACTATCCTAACGGAAGAAGACTCCACTTCTGAATATCGTTCGGAGGCAGAAACCGAAGAGCCGTACAGCTCTCTCTTCAACTCGGCAGATAGTTTTTCACACTTCTGCAGAGCCTTACCGACGACATCATCGTCATCCTCCCTACCCTCCTCCAACTCCTCCTCGCTCGTCGACTTTACATCATAAACCTCAGTCAATTCCCTCTCACTTTCTTCATCTTCGTCATCAACCACAAACCGACGGCCACGACTCACTGCCGTGGTGGATTTCACTCCCTCAACCTCGACATCTTCGTCCTCCAAATTTTCCTCATAATTTTTGGAACTTTCCATGACTACGACACAATCGTCGCTACTCTCGTCGGAAATATAGAGCTGGTGGGGTCGGTATGCGAAAGATTCAATCGGAGGAGGGATCGAAGGTCCAGTCTGTGGTTTGGTGAAGACGCGAGAGGGCTTAAAGGAGTGATTGGACCACTCTTCGTCGGAAATTTCGTCGAAGACGCGCTTCATGCTGTCAGGGAGAAGTTGAGAGAATTTTCCGGCGGTGAAGACGGTTAGAAATGAAGAAGAAGAAGACGAAAGGAACGACCGCCGTTCGGCGTATACTGTGTGAAAAAGTTCACATAAAAGTGTTTTTTTCTTCTTTTTTCCTTTTTTTTTTTTTTTGGTTAATTACGTAAATACAATAGAGGACCAATTTTATTTTAGGGAGGTTTATTTCACATGCTGAAAGCACTAATTTAGAATGAGTTTAATGAGCTACTATTTTCATTTTGAATCAGAAATGCTGTGAAGTATGTTAGATCATCTCCGGCTAGATTGCAAATATTTAAAGATTTTGTTAAAGAAGATAAAATATCAACAAAAAATTGACTTACGATGGATGTTCCAACACGATGGAATTCTACCTTTACTATGTTGGATGAAGTAATTAAGTGTCTTAAGACGTTGAAAGATTAGAGGAGCACGACCCTAGTTATTTGCCAAAGGATGATATTCCTACTGTTGAAGATTGGGATAATGCAAAAGTGTTTGTAAAGTTCCTAAAAACTTTTTCAGAGGTAACAATGAAGTTTTCTGCATCTATGTCTGTGACTTCAAATATATTTTTTCACGAACTTTGTTTGATCGAAGAAATAATTCGTGAATACTCGTTGTATGAGAATGCCTTATTGACTCAGATGACATTAAGCATGTAGACAAATTCAACAAGTATTGGGGTATAACTACAAGTGAGAAGACCAATTTATTGTTATATGTTTCTGTAGTTCTTGACCCTAGGTACAAGCTGACTTACGTGAATTATTGTTTTAATGAATTTTTGGAGGAAGATGGTGCAAAAAATGGGTGAATAAGGTTGAAGAAGCATTTCGCCGATTGTGTGATGATTATTATATGAGAATGTCAATGTCAAAAGAAAAATATTCACGAACACAATCATGTACTTTTGTCAAAGGATTTAGCTTTCAAAGTGAAAGTGAAATGCCTTCTATCTCATCTAGTGGATCTTATAAGGCGCTGTTGTTCATGATAGATTTAAACAAAGCAACAAAACATGTCTCAATGATGCTAAAACAAAGGTGGCTCGTTATCTAGATGAGGCTCTTATAGAAGATGAATATTTAGACCTGCTAAATTGGTGGAAGGTGAATTCCTCTCGATTTAAGATCATTAGCCAAGTAACTAGGGACATCTACAGTATTCCTATATCAACTGTGCCTTATGAGTCAACCTTTAGCACTGGAGGATGAGTGTTAAATTCTTTTCGAAGTTCATTAACTCCTCAAACTGTAGAGGCACTCATTTGTGCTCAGAATTGGATTCAATCTAGACCTTTGGATAACATGACTGAAGAAATTGATGGGACTGAAGAAATTGACGAAGGTAATATTCTTTTCGATAAGCATTTAAAATTTAAAAATATATCCTTACTCTAAGCATTAAGCTAACAATTTGTCATTTTGATCTAGAATTCATAAACATAGGAAAGGAGATGGAAGCTGCATTTGAGAATCTGAATCATGACTCTATGGTCTAAATCCCTACTCTCAAATCTTTATTTACATCTTTTTGTTTTAAATTGTTAACTTGTTAAATATTGAATTTTGTTTTTCTAGAATCTTGAAGCACAGTGATAGAAGGACTTTGGGTTATACGAACAAGGCGGAACGTAGACAATGCATTCAATGGTAGACTTAAGAGAATGTTATGTATGATTTTTGTAAATTGAGAATATTTGTTTGTGATTTTTTGTTGTTGGAGATATTTTATTCTTTTTTAATTCTTTATTCAATTGGACTCTTGCACAAAAAGTGTAATATTTCAAATTAATAGCTTTGTTGGATTGGGTAGTAAAGAAAGAAAGAAAGAGAAACAAAGAGGGAGAGACAGAGAGACAGAGAGGGAGAAAAGAAAAAAAAAACCTAACCCTGCCCGACCGATGTAGATCCTACTCGAATTCGGGTCGGGTTGGGTTTGAAGAAAAATCGGCCCGACCCAACCCACTTACACCCCTAATAAATACATGCTTGTCAAAATTTTTCTAAACTCATACTTTGGAAACACTTTCTATATCATTATACTTAAATATTCAAACATCAAAACATGCTTTAAATATTTGATAAAAAATCATGTTTATAATATTTCTAAATTCATGCTTTGGAAACATTTTCTATATCAGTATACTTAAATATTCAAACATCAAAACATGCTTTAAACATTTGATAATAAATCATGTTTAGAAATCAATTTTAAACTAATTTTTGTCACTCACAAATGGTAGCTTAGACCTATGGCTTGTAAATTTGCGCAATTTCTTCTTTACCTGAAATAATGAAAAATAAGTCCATTTAATTCCCTGGATCATGAAAATATAAAATATTAACTTAGAAATTCCAAAACCACCAAAATAGTCCAAAAATGATCATTGACATAGGTTGGCGCTCATGCATGGGCAACAGAGTGTTGGTCGCGTGCATAAGGCTTGCCCAGACTTGTAGGGTGCTAACCTCATGTGCAGTTTGTCGTACACCTCAAACAACTGCTTGTCGTGCAAGGTGTGCCACACAGCCCTTGGCCATGCGCTCAACACAAACCACTTAGCACACCACTAATCTCTTTCTCCACCAGAGCACACACCGATCTTGCCTTGCAATCCTTGACACTCGGCCAACCACCAACATTGCCCAAAACCCATTTTTCGTCTAGAAACTTAACTTCGCTTTGAAGAATCGTAACAATAAATCCATTACTCTTTTGGGAAAACTTTCTTCTACAAAGTTGTTTGAAATTGTCTTACACACACTCAACTATTTAAACTTCAATTAAATCTTTTCTCAAATGGAGACTTAAATGAACAATGTGAGAGACAACAATAACAATAAAGGACACTTTTTCATTGATTTAAATGTTTGCTATAACTTTTCAACCTTTTTCAACATACTATTGAACATCATATGATCCATAGAATTTTCACAAACTAGTTATGAAAAGCACATACAAAGTAAAGAACTATGCAATGAGGAAGCAAGACTTTTACACATCAAAGACAATAACAACTTCTATGGAACACCCAAAACTTTTAGCTACCTAGGAGAAACAAGATATTTGGAGCTTAAACCATTAATATCACATCCCCTCTCAGACAACACCTTGCCATCTTGAGGGAAGACATGAGGACAATGAATGTTACCACGCATGATAGATCCACCATCGGAAAACCGACAACCAACAATAAGATGTACAACAACCACACATTTTATTTATGAACAAAGCCTAAAGGCTTTTAGTAAATGCATAACATCCATCTTAGCTTTTACATATTATTTAGAATGGCACCACGACCTCATCCCTTACATACATGTATTCAACATAACATATTGGACCCTCATTGTCAACAACCCTAATCAACTGATATTTCTAGCAAACATACAAGAAAGTCATACTTAAAAGTCAAGATTTCAAGAGCAGCGGTGGATAGGCACGTGACAAAGTCTCTCAAACTCCTCTACTACCCAAGTAGAAAGAAAACATTTGAAAGTATGAGCTAAAACACTCCGTGAGTGATAAGCTTTAAAATAGTTTAATAAAAAGTTTTAAAACAGTTTAACAACAACAAGTTTAAGATCAAACATCATCAATTTCCAAATAATTTCTAGAAGCAACATCAATTGTGTAAAACCCCAAAAATTTTAAGAAATTTTGGGACTTGCTAAGATTTGGTAAAGGGAAGAGAAAATGAGATTAATAGGAAAAAAGAAAGAAAGAGAATTTCTTGCAAAGGTTAATTTAAGGTTAAGTATTGAGGTTTGGGTATTAAGCCAAGAAGGAAAATTTTGGAAAAAATGGCTGTGCAAGAAGAGGTGCTTAGAGGTTATGTTGGATGACCAAGATGTTGAGAAAAATCTCCAAGGACAAGTCATTCGATGGACAAGGTTATGTTGAATGAACAAGATGTTGAGAAAAATCTTCAAGGACAAGGCATTCGATGGTCAAGTAAGGTGAAGTATGTGTGTAGCGAAGAGATGTGGAAAGGCCATATAACCTTTAAGGCATAGGAAGCTAGGCGAGATAAGCGGGTAGGCGGCCAAATGAGCTAAAATAACCTTTAAAGAAGTTTGGGTGACATTGGTTAGTTGGTATGTATGGCCGAGAATAAGGAAAGTTAAGATTAGATGGTAGGCGGCCAAACAAGGCGAGATAACCTCTAAAAGATTTATTTTAGACGATCAAAGGTTGTTGGAGAACCTCTAAGACTAGGTAAGAAGGCAAGCTTGGGCGGCCACATGATAAGAAATAACCTCTAAGGGAACTGATGGGCATTCAAGTGTGCTAAGCGAGCAATTGTTTCTAGGTGAGATAATGGACTAAGAGATTAGTCGGTGAGATGGTTAGGCAAGCTGACACGCGAGGAAGGCTTGTGGCTATGTTTAAAAGGTTAGCATAACATTTAAGTAAGGAAAGTAGCTGACCAAGGTAAGTCAGTTGAGTGCTTTCCAGGTGTATTAAACATATTTCATATATTTTATGTCAAGTAGGACGTGGATTAGGGGAGTATGAAGTGGTTTAAGGAAACTTGGAGGTGTCATTTAAGTTTCATGCAAGGGTTCATTATAAATAGGCAACTTTAGAAGGGGGTTTCTCACAATCTACCCGTGTCAATTACCTCAAATTATCCCCAGAAGTTTAAAAATTGAGTCTAGTTTCTAATCTTGGGCTACCAGACATATTTGAGGTAAGGAAGATTGCATTTAAGCAAAAGAAAGGTAGGAAGATCATTTTTCTAGAGAAACTGAGTAGTGCACTTCTTGAAGTCCTCAGAACATATCCTTTGGAGTTTTAAGCTGCAGATTTGAGGTAAGAAATTTTAGACAATTTCAAACAATTTTGTAGAAGGAAGTTTTCCATTTTGAGGTTGGAATCAAAAGTTATAAGCATTAAAAGTTGATTGATGAATTATGGAAATTTCACAGTTTCTGAGAAAGTTTCAAATGGTCGAGCATCACCGCGTGGAAGGGTTGGTCATACACATGCAAGAAAGATATGGAGCTTATTTTATATATTAAAGGGCACGTGGCACGACCATGGCACAATTGAGCGACAAGGACGCACTCAGACTGCGCGTAGAGGTTAGCATGCATAGCACAGCTTGCAAGGCACTTGACCATGACACGTGCAAAGCATGCGGTCATGATGAGTGCAAAGCACACAACCAAGACACACACGACACCTCATTGTGAGGTTAACACGCAGCAAGGACTGTCTAGGTCATGCGCGTGTGCCAATCCTTTGTCATCGTGTCGCTACGTGCCAGCATGCTTGATATGCCATTTTGTGTTATTTTTGGCTAATTTTGGAGTCTTTGAGCAATTATTGGATATTTTTCTTAGTGAAGGGATTAATTAGGACTTAAATATGAATTTTCAAGTCAAGGGAAATTTGGAGGATTTTCCAAACCAAGAGCTAAAACCAAGTGTAGTGAGTGATAATATGATTTCTATAATGTTTCTTAAAGCATGATTTATAAGTTATTGATCAAAGCATATTTTAAGTAAATGTTTAAGTTTATTGATTTCTATTGTGTTTACAAAAGCTTAAATGTTTAAGCATTTATAAGTTGATCCCAAAGACTATGTTATGTTCAACCGAATGCTATGACTACGGGTTATGAAAGCAAAAGTATGTTTCAAAATTTTCAAATATGTTTGATCCTAGCTCGAATATTCCATGAGACCTATTGTGCAAATGTGGTTAACTTTGTATTGATGGTAGAGTTGACGAACCTATTTAACTAAGGCCCATCAGAAATGGTATATTTTATTATGCCTTAAAAAAGGAGGACAATAATGAAAGTTGTATCGTATTGACTGTTCCGTCTTAGGACGAAAAGTTTTAATATTGTTTGAGGCTATGGATCCTGTCTTACAAAATATCTATGGAATGTTATTAATGGTAAATGATTACAAATGCTATGTTATGAAATAATTTTCTATTGCTGAATGATTTCTAAAGCCAAAGATTTATGTTAAACCGTTTATGAAAACATGTTTTATAGAACTGTCACTCACTAAGTCTTTTGACTTATCCTTTCAAAATGTTTTCTCACTTTTCAAGTACAGATTGTGCATCCTTGAGTGTTGTGTTTACTACTACCAGGCCAGTCAATGTTTAAAAGTTTAAAAGAGTTATTGGAGTTTATGAAGTACCTTGCTAGAATTAGGCAAAGTTGTGGGTAATTTTATGGTTTTCATGAATACCTAGCTATTAAATGTTTTCTGTAAAATTATTGTGTTTATAAAAGTCATTTTATTAGATAAGTTGCATCTCAGTTTTGGTTATTATGACTGAAATTGGCTTCTACTTGCAAGTTGTTTAAGGACTTGAAGTTAAGGGTCAGTTGATATCACTTAAAGGGGAATGATGTCAGTTGACTTCACGTTGTCTCTCAGGTCAAGAGTAAGTGATCTAAGAGGGGGTGTGACAAATTGCACATAGGTAATATCCACAAGTTTGGAGAAAAACATGTATAATAGGAAACCATATCAAAATCATTCAACAAGATACCATCATGTATCAAAACAACCATGTTCTCTACCATAAGCCATAAATCTCAACCAAAATCGATACGAAGTTATCTCAATGAACCTAGTTTCCAAACCTCATATATGCACATAGAGCATGCCAATTGGCTAAACATCACTGCCAACAGCCCAAAGCCTTTGTGTGTATAACAATGAGTGCGAAAGACCTATTCCACATCAACAACCGATCCCAAAAACCAACAACTCACCATCACAATCTTATACCTCCTTGGCCCACTTCTATCCTAGAGCGTCAAAAGCCCCTAGCTCAAAGTACAAGTTTCAAAACCATATAATACTTCCTCAATCATAAATCACAAGTCATAGTTTTCCTTCCAGTTCTAGAAAACATTTGTATAAATTATAGCAATTTCCAAAATTCAGTACTTTGAAATCATATTCTCAAAACAATTTGGCCACAGTCCTAGTCCCCTTAAACTTAAAGCTAGCTTTCATAGGAGGATTGAAAATTGCCCCTTATAGGAATAGTCTATACTGACATGTTTAGAAGCCAACCAATAATACATCAAAATCACGCATGTCTAAAGCTATTAAAGTTAGATCTAATACATGTTTGGCTATTTCAATCTAACATGCCTTTATCTTTTCATTTGCTAATATAATTACACTAGAAATAGTAGAAATTGATAAAAAAAAAATAATTCAAAGACTCTAATTCTAACATAGCATGCTTTACAAACATAGAAAATATAAGAGATGAGATAGAGTCAAACATCACCAAAACATAATGCCTAAAGATTGTGAGCGTACCTATAACCATTGTGCTTGCTCTTTCGATCTCTTGTCGATTGGTGAAAAAGGCCTAACTCTACTTTCTGTTTGCATTGCTTCAAGAAGTACTTGAGAACTATTTTTTACCACCTCTTGTAGGATCACTAGGACATTTGTCTATAGTGTGCCTATCTTACTTGCATTTGAAACATACCCTCGTGCCAACCATGCAATGTCCCCAAATGATGCTTACCACAAAAATTACAAAATGGTCTTTCTCTCAAAATTCCTGCTACCTTAGAAATCTGTTGTTGATAATATCGTAATGCCTCACCTAATCTCCAACTTTTTTTCAAGGGTTCTAGAGTCTTATACTATGGCTTTTTCTTCAAACATGGTTTTTTAAGGGAATCAAATGTCTACAGAAACATGTGATCATCGTACAATATAGAAAAACATTTTTTTTATCATAACAAAAACAACCATTAAAACATGTATTCAGTGAGGATAAATGTAAGGCCCTAGTCACATTTCCCAATGCTATAAAGGCCCTGTGTTGAGGATAATGCACGAAGAGACTTTGATTGGTAAATCGCGATTTGAGGAAGGGACTATGTGACGAAAGACCTCTATGCCAACAAATTTATGCGGCGAACAGATAGACAAGTTGAGCTACATGACCTAGAACCATGATATAACCCAGATGTCAGTAGGTTGGAGAGCTACCAAAGAATTTTAGACATAGAACGAGCTCATTTCTGACAAGGATTTCGAGAAGTGTAAGGGAGACTTTGACCTCAAAAGCGAGTCAACTGTGACTGTGAGTGGTTCTCCTTGCTAAATGTTTCCAAGTGAACAGAGAGTTTTTAAAATGTGTTTAAAATTCTTGGTATATTCCTTTGAAATCACAAACCATTTGATTTTCATTATGTTCTTTCATCTTCAAAACATGAGTGATTTTATAAATAGAAAAGAAGTATTTTATGAATGATCTTCCAGTTAAAGGAACCTTGTAGAAGCATCTTCTTTGAGTCTGATGTTGTATTACAATTTAATGCATTGAGGTTAATGTTGATGTCATGTCTTAAAATGATGGTTGTTGAATAATGAACAAAGAAAAGATAATCTTTGTACCCTATATAATGTAATACACTATCTTTGCTGTGTGACCTAGGATAAGATGTTCTATTCTTGTTGTGTTGTCTAGAATAGAGTGCCCTATTCATGTTGTGTGATCTTGATTAGGATGCCTCATACTTGTTGTGTGATCTGGTATGAGATGTCCCTTTTGCTTGTTGTGTGATCTAGCATAGGAAGGCGCATTAGCATAAAAAACGTACGGTACTTATCAGTGCATTGAGGTTTCTTCGAATGGTTACAACTTGGCAAAAGAGTATGGTAAACGCTTGAGCCAAGGAGAAGGTACATAGAGACAAAATTAATTGTGTAGAATGAATCCACAAAATAGTTTATTTGTATTTTGCTATGATACCAGTGCTAGAATGATTATGTGGTGAAAAAGGCAATTGACTTATGTAAAGCACTTGTTAAGAGATTCAACTCATTAGGCATTTTTTGTTTAACCCTTCTAATGTTTTGTTTTACTCCTCCCCCCTCGAGGTAAGGAAGGACATCCAACATAGAACTTGTTGTCTTGATCACTATTGTGCCTCCTGAATCACATTATTTTGGTAGTGGCCACTATTATCTCGTGTTGCATGTAGAAGTTAGACGGGAAAAGTCAATTCGTTCTTGAGTCTGTATTTCTTTTGAACGAATTGCGTATTAAGAATCTAATGTACTCTTATGGATTGTCTATCAATGAAGTTCTCTTGTTTCATCAAAGTGCAAATTATGCGTTTAATTTTGTATTTAAAGAAGTTGTTCTGCTAACTAGGCGTTCAACGTACCATATCACGGGAGATATGTGTTGAACGTCTAGACGACACGTCTCCTATTGGTCGCATGAAGCAACGTCTGGAGCAGGGCGTGACAATAAACAACCATACATTATATCTAATCTAACCTGGCATGCATACTAATGAGGTTGGAGAAAAGAGAAGTATAAACTTACCCTTGTAGAATCCAATCTTCACATTTTCCTCTCCTAGTCGCGTTTAAACTCATTCTATGTCATGAACTCAAACTTTCCAAGCAAACCAACACTACTACGTGATCTTCCTCACTATTCTCTTGAATTCCTAAGGATTTAGAAGAGTGGGCTCTAACTCTTAGGAATAGAGAGTGAAGAAGAGAATTATGATAGGAGACCAGGTAGAGAGTTAGGGTGAATATTTGAGAGGAATGATTGTTCTTGAGGCTAAAGGTAGTGTAGAGTGCGTTTAGATTGACTTTCTAAGTGTTTACAATTTTTTTTTTTACATTTATTAATACTTTTTTAAACACTAAGAAAGATAATCCAAAACATGCATTTAAACTCAATAATCAGTTAACTCTAAAAAGGTATAAGTATGTATATATATAGTTTTATTCCATATATTCATTCATTAATCAACTTATTAATTAACTAATTATTTTGGATTAAACCAAATTCAATACAAAATAATTAAGGTTAATTTTCATAAATATAACAAAACACCAAAGTATTTATTACCTGTGTAACAAAATCCAAAAGTCCATGAAGCTAGTCATGTTTTTAAATATTTCATCTTTGCCCTTTTCATCTTCTTTCTTCTCTTCTGCCATTTTTCTTTTCCTTTCCATTGTCTTTCTTCTGCAGTTTTTCTTTCTTTTATATTTTTTTGAAAAAAATTGTTGGATATTGTTTTAGATTTGATGTACTAAATGATCTAATAAATATAAAAGAACTTGAAGGAAATCGTTGGATATTGGTACGATCATTTAGATTTGGCTACCAAATCTAAACGATCGTGTAGTCAAATCTAAATGATCATCATGTACCAAATATATTATGCATGTGAGTGGCCAATTAAATACATGTTGATTGTGGCATTTTTTGTATTTTCTATTGTGGGTTTATAGGCTTTTTCCATTTTCAAAATTATTCTATATAATGTAAATATTTTACCGCTATGTTGTATTTTAAAAAACCCAATAATTAATACATGTAAATATCTTATATTTACAAATCTCTCCATATTACAATTCCATATGAATCTATTTCATATGTATTTAATATTCTAATCTAATTCAAATATATCTCTCCAATAAAATATTTTGGATTATAAATCACATCAATAATTACCTATAAACTAGCACACCTTGGGTCAGTGAGGGGTTGAGGACTATGTATTAAGAGAGAAATTATGTATTATCCCAAGGAATAGTAATTTGTGAATTTCATCTAGTGTAGTTGTGTTTGCAACTCCTTACTCCGACAAAGTCCTAAAATTGTAGACTTGTTGAGTCAGTTATCAAGGTCACTCTCACTCACACAGATACAAAATCTATTGTCTTAAACAAGAGTTTATAACCCACTTAGAATTAAGGTAAAGTCTCCTATGATCATCCTAATGAAATATTGGTTCCTTCAAGTGAAGGTGTCAAAAAGATAAACCAATTAATTCGCAGTCCGATCTATATATAAACTCTTTTATATAGGATACCCTCACTCACATGTCTGAACATGAATAATATGGTTCATATTGTTAGTAACATTGACATCTCATAACAATTACTAAGTGGGTTGTATTCGTAGTGTTATCAAGATAAGGCACTCAACCTCTATCCATTTACTGGAAACATTTTAGGTTATATCTTGAATGTGAACCACTTATATGACAATATATTGTTTAAGTAATATCATATAACCTTAAACCTTAGTTTATTAGATTAAATTAATGTTATCTAAATGTTGATTGTCTAATTATCGTATAATTACTAAGTTCTCGTTGAGTATAAGTTTTTCTATTACTTGTCCAAGTGTAAGCGAAACAATAAGTTTTCTAGGTAATCCAAGGTCGAACACAGGAAATTGATATAAAAACTTAGTTCTAAGGCTTACTCTTCATTGAGGCAGTATAAAACAACTATCTATATAGTATAAAGTATAGGTATGTCTCTAGGCTAAAACTAGTATCTACACTAGAGACTCTATAAAAGGGGAATAAAACTGGTGGCGAGATGGAAATGTGAACTACCTTGTGCTTAAGAAAGAGTGAATAAAGGGTCTCGACATTACTAGGCAATTAAGCCATGTAGCAACCTTGATGCGATTGAGCTCAGTTAACTAGTTTATGATTAAGGCAAGCATCTCTCAATGCTTAAACTCCACACTTGCTCGCCTCTCGGGATGCATAAGATAAACCTTGGTTGAGCGAGATCTATCTAATGGCAACCTCTTAGCGCCAAATACCTGTTGGCTTTTTGGCCCTTAATCTCAAATTAATTTATTTATGTTTTGATGATAACAAATCTGATTTTTTTTTTTTACAATTTTATTAATTTGAATAGTCCATAAAGTAGAGCTTGGAAAGATTATTCTAACGCCTCTTGAATCACCCAAATCGAAGTTCAAACGAAGAAAATATTGCTAAAAGAAGCTTAACGAAAAAATACCCGAGATGGTGACGTGGCGGCCAAGCATTCAATTTGAACCAATTAGAGAAAGCCACATGGAGCAATGGAGGAGTAACAAATGTGGCTTTTGGTTATGTTTTATTGGCTTTTATAAAGAAAATGAATTTAAAAAGAAAATGACTTTAATATTATTATTTTTCCTTGTGTCTAACGGCTAGTTTGTTTTAAAAGATTGTGAAGTTGCTTTATTGGTTTTTAAACAAAGACTTTTGAAAAGACATATTATTATATTATTATTTGTATTGTGTCTAACGGCTATTTGAGTTTAAATCTCAACCATTCATTTTTCTTTTACTTACATCTAATGACCCAAAATGATTTTGAATTTATCTTTCCTCTCTTTTTAAATACTTCACTTTTCCCAAATTTTAAAACACAAAATTATTAAAACTTTACAATCCTCAAAAAGTGAAAAGCCAAAATTGTTATTCTCTCTAAAGCTTCCAATTTTTATTCTTTTCATCTTATTCTTGTGAGAATTCTTATTGTATTGTGAGTATTAAATTTGTGAGCTTCAAATTGTATATTTACTCTTTTAGAGAGTTTTCTTTTGTGTGATTTAAAATTTCAACATATTGTAACGGTTGTCGGGTTTGCTGTTGAACCCAAAAAAGGAGCAAGAATCGGTTCGGCTCAAATCGGTGGAAAGAGTCAAAAGAAGATTTTCAATCAAAATTCCAAGAGGTGCTTGGGAAAGTGGATGTAGGTTGAGTTTAACCGAACCACTATAAAATTACGGTGTCTTCTTCTCTAAATCTTTGCTAATTATTTTTTAATTTAATTTTAGTTACATATTCTTATTGGTTGAGTTTGAGTGCATACTTCCATTCATATCTTTTTATCAATCTTGTTATTTAACAAATTTTACAAAGTTATTTATTTATTTTTTTTAAAAAAATATCTAATTAGTTGAATTTACTTTTTATTTGTTAAAAACTTTAATTAAACCCTATTCACCCCCCTCTAGGGTTGCCATACCGATCCAACAGTACCCACACTTGTGTTCTCCTTTTGGGACATAAATGATGAAAGTTATCTCGTCAAGGTGGAATTTGTCTCTAAACTCTTTCTTACGCGCATTATCCATATCCTTGTTACTTGCTCTCTCGAGTAGTTGGCGATATACACTGACCAAGTGATGATTATAGCTCAACTAACGCGATAAGATTTATAAGGCAAGCTTCTTATGAAGAACTTATCGCAAGACTAAACTATAGATAACACATTGACAAATGAATAGTAAAGGATTGTTGGATTGAAAAGGTATAAACATGCAATGTATTATAGAATATAGGTCTTAGGCTATTATACAATATGAACATATATATTTCAAAGAAGTATAAAAATGGAAAGTATAGAGAATGACTTTACAAGTTAGGGGAGAGGAAAGATGAAATCTTCTCTACTCTGACTCTAAGCTTTCACTTACAAATTGATTAGAGAAGAAGAAGAAATACTTTTACAGACGGAAAAAAGTCTACTCCTTTTCGCTACTCTCTAGCGTTTGGTCCGTTCAAGCTCTCTTTACTTGGTAGGGAAGGAGTCCTTTTATAGGCAACTTTTGGCAGGAAACTTCTACTCTTTTGATCATGTCAACGTCGATTGCAGCCTTGTCAAGTCACATCAAATCCAACTACCATTCTTGTCTTCTAGTGAATCTTCTTCGTGTGATGACGTAGTTCTTCGCCTAGAGATTGTACTTGTCAGACGGGTTCTTCTCGCGTAATGCTTTGCACACTCTGCTCTACGATTCACTAGTTTCTTTTTTAATTCATAATCCTGCAAAATACTGAAAACATGGTAAAATAGGCATGAAGACTTATGGAAAATGTATTTCCTAATAATTATGAATTTGCACTAGAAGCTACGCATTTTTACACATTTACTACACGTTTTGGTCCCATTATTCTACCTAAAATGATATAATAACTTGTATTTCTACAAGCTATCAAATGTAAAATAAAATACCTTTAATTTGATTAAATAAATAATTTGTGTTAATGAACAACTACAAACTGTCAGGTTTAGGACATAAGTTCCAACAATTTTGTGAGCTCTCCCTCTGCTTGAGGATCTATCTCTACTGCCAAATATAGTGCTTTTGCCTAAGTGGTTGGCTTGAAGGCCCGAACAAATCCTTGTAGCTTATTTCATAGACCTTAAGTAAACCACTATGCTCTAGTGGCCTTTATGTGAACCAATTCAGGAGCAAAACGCAATAACACATTGAACTCCTTATCATACTTCTCAACGGCAAGGTGGACTTACTTTAAATTAAGAACTTTTGTTGCTTAGCATCCTTCAAAATAGCAAATAAATATTTGGTGTAGAAGTTCTTCTTGAACTGATCCCACGTTATCGAGCCAGTATTTGTAGCAATCATTTCTCAGCAAACTGCCACTAGATTGTAGCCCTATTAATGAGTAAGAGCATTACACATTGCATTTAGTCATCAGGACACTTTATATAACAGAAGATTGTTTCAACAAATGATAACCACAACTCTAATTTGGTAAGGTTCTTTAGTTATCCGTCAAAAGTTTGGAGATTGTACTTCCTGAAATCCTTCAAATGTTTGGCTTTAATAGATAGGTCTTGCAGATTTAGCTGTGGAGCAAGAACCTCTGAGGTTAGCACTCGTTGGGCAAAAACCCGTGTCATTAGAGTTACCCTCCTTCTAGTTGTGTCGTCAAAGTAACAAAATCAACTTAGGTGACAGGTGCAACTAGGGTGGAGGCACAAATGCTTGCACGTTCTTCATTCTCAGCAACTTGCTCAAAGATTGTTTATATCCCTCCACCTCCATCACTTCGACCATCCCTTCTGATATCTCTACGTGGTGACATTTTCTAACATTCAAAACCAACTCCTTTCAATTCTCAGTATAGGTAAAAGTACAACATTATCTTAAGAAAACAAGAAAAGTCATGTACACATAATTTTATAACATTTTATTAATAAAACATGCATGGCAAGGACAAATGATTCATAAATGGCTATAAGAGACTTATATCATGGACTTACTGTGTAAGTTAGTCTATAGAACCTAAAACCTAAAACTTGGCTCTAATTTCAACTATAACAACTCAACTTTAGTATGGGCACAATGCTTAAGTATACAAACTTTTATCCTTGATTAGTAAGTTGAAATTTCATGGAATTTAGTATGAACACAATGCTTAAGTATATAAACTTTTATCTGAACTATTATCTTTAAAAAATAATCTTTTATCATACTATATTTACTAACTTGACATCGAATTAAGGTGCATGGCAATAATAAGCTTGGTCAGTTTCAACTTTTACTGTTCTCCTAACTATTTGCATGATAGACTAATAGAAATTCAATGTTATAGTTCAAATTAAACATGCAATCTTTCAAATTCCACATTTCATTTAACAATCATCAATGACCATTCAATAACAATCAAGCATAATAACAGTGAAACATATAGAGTTCAACAATTCCAATAAAGCATCAAAATATCAATTCAAATTCATAAGTAATTTCATCAACACCCTAAAACTTAAGAAGTCTAGCAACTCATTATTCTAAGTGCAATAATCTCATATAGAAATATTAACAAACAGTAAAGAGATACAAAAAGCTAAAGAAGAACAACTTCTGTAGCCTTCATTGTCAATGAAAACCTCCAATGACATCGTGATAATCAAATCAGGACTAATAAATTCTCACAGACTCTAACAATTTTATCCCTTAAAATAAGAGAAAATTGATTAGAAGAGGGAAAAGAGACATGAGAATGAGATATAAAGAAATTGGAATGTGATAAGATGATTTTAGAGTGAAATGGAGGGGTTGTTTATAGTTTATGAAAGAACTATAGTGTTGTGATAACTTGTAGAAATACAAATTATTATGGCCTTTTAGTTAGAACAATGAAAACAAAACGCATGATAATATGTCAAAATGTGTAGCTTCTATCATGAATTCATAAAGATAAGAGAATGCAATTTGTTTAAGTATCCATGCCTATTTTACCCTGTTTTATTGTGTTTTATTGCAGGATTATGAAAAAAAAGAGAAAGATAATGAATTGCAGAGAAGTGTGTGCTACGCGATAAGAAGCTTGCCTGGCAACTAAACATCTCTAGGCGAGAAACCACATTAGCATGTGAGGAAGATTCATTAGCAGACAATAATGATAGTTGAAGTCGATGTGACTTGCAAGGCTGCCAATGACACTGACAATCAGTGTCGACTAAATCAAAAGAATAATGAGAAAACTATAATCGGCGATGACATGAACAGAAAGAATAGACGTTTCCTGCCTCAAGTAACCTATATAAACCCTCCTTGTACATCAAGTAAAGCAATGGCGTGGGGACCTGGAGTTTGAATGGACCAATCATCGCCTGTCCTGAATAGGCCAAAACCTAGAGAGCTCTATTGGAGCCAATGGAAAAGACTAGCTTTTTCATCTTCTAAAAAATCTTCTACCCTCTTCTCCGGTCAATTTTGTGAGTGAGAGCTTAGAGAAAGATTAGAGAAAGAGTCCACCACTTTCTTTCTCCTAACTTGTAATGTTCTTCATTTTCTTTACTTTCCATTTTTGTATTTCGTTTTATTGTATCATGTTCATATTGTATAGTGGTCGAAGGCCAACATTCGTTAATACATTACATATTTATCCTCTTTAATCTATCATTCTGTTACTGCTCATTCGTCAAATTGTTATAAGTAGCTTGGACTTGAAATAAGTTCTTGTTAAGAAGTCTAGTATATAAGGTTTATCGTGTTAATTGAGCTATACTCCATCACTTGGCCAACGGTTGGCCAACTACTTGAGAGAGCAAGGAGCAAGGACGTAGTTAACATGCACAAGAGGGCGTTTAGAGAAAAACTCCACCTTCACGATTAAACGTCCATCATTTGTGTCCCGAAAGGAGAACAAGTGTGGGTAATTTGGTGCGAAAGGTTGCCACCCTTAAAAGTGGGGTAATATGAGTCTTACATGAAACTACTTCTAGATAGTAATTGCCTGACAAAGCTTTATTATTTGCATCTCGAGAGGTGAGCAAGTGTGGTGTTTAAGGCACTGAGAGATGCCCGCCTTAATTAAAAGCCAGTTAATTGATTTCTGTTGCATCTAGGATCTCTGTATGACTCAAATGCTTATTAACGCAGAGACATTCCTCCACTTTTCCTTAAATGCAAGTTAGTTCACATCCCCATCTTACCTTCCCTCTTACCATCTTTACAGAATCTCTAGTGTAGATATTAGGTTAGCTTAGACACATAGACATACCTTACACTGTATAGCTTATACTGCCTAGATGAAGAAGTAAGCTTTATAACTAAGATTTGATATAATTTCTCTGTGTTCGACCCTGGCTTACATAGGAAACCTATCACTTTGCTTACACTTGGATAAGCGATAGGGAAATTTATACTCGATGAGGATTTAGTGCTTATACAAAGATTATAAATATAATGAGCATCTCACATCACCAAGTCCAACAAAAGAGATAGTCCATGTCGCAACACTATGAATAACATTGTGACACTAGTGGAATATTCCACTTACCACATTAGTCGTTCGCTGCAAACCCATGTTGGTATGTCTACTACATAAGGGCGCGACACTGACCGCCTGATGCGTTACCTACTGCACTTGGGGGAAACACCTGGCCGCCTTCTAAGGTTTGGGTGGCGTCACAATGCTAGGGATAGGATTATGACGTTGCTCTTCTTCTAGGGACATTTTGCTAATTTTGCTTCGAATTGACTCGATTTTGCTTAATTTTGTTTATTGTGCTCCCAATTGATAGATTATCCACAATTTTGCTAAAAAACACAAGCAAACACATTAAATATAATACAATTAACTCTAAATAAGGAGTAAAAATAAGGGCATTTTACTAATTTATGATAATTTGAGAAAATTTTGAGTGAAGAGAGAGTTGGAACCAATATAGAAATTCAAAAATATCCACAATAATTCATTAGTCTTTCATCAAATCCATCTATACAAATATATGACTAATTTACATGAAAGTAAAAAATGCTCATTAATTTGACACTTAATAAGCCTTAATTAATTTGACACTTAATAAGCCTTTAGTGGATTTTGTAGAAGAATATGAAATGAACACCTACTTCAAGCAAGTAGGTTGTTCACAATTCACTAAATGCTTAGTGGGATTATTCCACTAAATGGGTCAAGATCAACATTTTGACCTTTTAAAGCCATTTGTTGACTTGGTCAAAGTTCAACCAAAAAGTAAACATTTTGACTTATTGATTTTTTTCCAAATTTCGAACTTCGACCTTCTTTAATTTAAATTAAATTAATTCAAAATTTAATTTAAATTAAATTAATTCAAAATTTAATTTAAATTTAAATAATAACTAACCAATTTAATTAATTTAATCCACTAATCTTGTTCAATTTGATTAATCGAATTCAAATTTCAATATTTAAATAATTTCTCTTTATAACAAAAGTATTTATTGTATCGAATATAATCAACGATTCATTCTCTAATCTTAATTAAAACAATTTGAATTTTTCAATCACACTATTCAAAGTTTAAATTCGTCATGAGCTAGTAGGGGGACCTAATGGATCTACAGATTATGAGCTCCAACAATCCCGTATTAATTGATTAAACTCATCTAACCTAGCTAACCATTCTTCGTTAACTAACGAGTTCGTCCACTATAGCTCGTAGTCGTACTCTCCTCACTGTACATATATTTATGTCGATCCTTCATATATTGTTCTAAGTTTACCTACAAAATTACACATATTGTTTCTTAAGTCACAACTGATCCATTAATGAACAATTGGTTTATGGTTCAATCATTAAACTGAATCTCTCTCGAACCAATGAGAGGGTGGGGTCCTTTGTTCAAGATTGGAGTTAGCACTAAAGGAAACAACCTCTCTACTATCTCTAGAAGCGAGTAGAAGTGAATTTTATCTTACACCCTTTGTCTCCAACTATCTTATTGGTCTTATCCTTGAAATGGGAGGCTTGTTGAGTCAGTGTTGTTAAGCTTCTCTCGCCTAAGCATATCTAAGAATAATCCCCAATAAACATGAGTTCATAGTTAGCTCAAGATTAAGATCGAGTTACCTAAGTCATCAAATTCAATATAGTTAGTTTTAAACAGTAAGGGATGTTATAAAGTAAAAGTGACTTATTTCATGGTTCGATCTTATACAATCTCATTGCATAGAAATCTCTCACTCGCATATCTCTACATGAACAATTCAGGATCACATCGTTTGTATCAAATACAAAGTGAATAGCATCCATAGTGTGTAAGGCGCCAAACCTTATTCCTATACTATAGGGCATTTGTTGCACCGCCCCCATGGAGCCCCTTCTTTAACCTCTAACTTAACAGTAAAAGAGGGTGTAATGGTTGACAATCATCGCTATATTTTTACAACACTTACCAACCAACCTGACCTGACTCAACAAGTAGTTACAACACTAACAATGCATGCTTGAAGGAAGCAATGCAAGCTAAATTCTTTACTAACAACTCGAACTACTATCTGCAACCTTTGATAGAAACTCAACGGAATCATGGTCTTAACAACAACTCACTAATAAGGCTCATACTTGTAATTCATGCTAAAACATAATCGTTGCCAACTATAAAGATAAAATAACCCTAGCTCACAAATAGTGAATAGCAGTGATAGGGTGTAACACCCCAAATCCTAAGGTATTATGTTTTATTTTATAGATATATATATATATATATATATATATATATTTATTTATTTATTTTTTAATCAAAAATTGCCTTTTTATTTGGAAATTTTAAATTTTGGGTGTTATATATTTTTCTTAGTATGGAAAGGAAAAATTTTCTAGAAAGAAAGAACAGAATGTAAGAAGGGAGATGGAATTGGAAAGATAATAATAATAATCAAATATATTATTATTATTATTTTTAATAAATAAAATAATAATAATAATAAAATTAACTTTTTTTTTTCTTTTTTTTTTCTTTTCTTTTTTCCTTTCTCCTTCTTCCCGTACGCAGCCCCCCCTCCATTTTTCCTTCTCTTCCTCTTCCTCCCAGCCGGTCGCCCCACCAAATTTCCCCTCCCTCTCTTCTTCTCCGATCGCCCGTCTCCACTTCGTCGCGCACAGCCGTCCGCATCGCCTAGCCGCCCAGCCGTGTCTTCCCTTCTCTATTCACCCGAAGTCGAAAACCCCACCTCTTCCTCTCCTCTCCTTCCGTCCGACAGGCGAAGCCGCCGTCCGTCCCAGCCGCACGCCGACGTCCAGATCTGCACGTCCCGCCGTCGCGCTTTCCCCAGCCGCACGCTGACGCCCGGATCTGCACGTTCTGCCGCCCGCTGCCATCTGCACGCCGCCGCCTGACTCCATACGCGAAGCCCAGCCGTCGTCGCCTGCCTCCGTCTCAGATCTGTCCGCGCGTCCTTCTCCATCCAGCCGTGGATCCGACGTCCATGTTGTAACTTCATTGGTAAGGATGAAATTGATGAATTTGGGGATCTCCATTGAAAATTCGATTTGTAGATGTTGTTAAATTGATTGCTTGGATGTTCGATCTTAGGTTGAGGGTAACGCTTGAAGTCGTTGGGTTCACAACGAACAGTTGTTAATTGGGGCTCATTTCGTGAAATTGAGTAAGTTGTGAGACATCACTTTTGGGTTGATTTTAAATGAATGATACGTTAAAAGAAAGGTATTGAGTGATTGTCTTAATGTTTAGGTTGTAGGCAAACGTGGGATTCAATCAAGGGGTTAGAATAACGCTAAGGTAAGGGACTTTCTACTGGACTCAATAAATATTATTTGGATGTGTTGGCTGCATAAATCGTACGGTTGTACTGAGTAGGGATACAATTTTGATGTGTATGTTTGAATGTAAACTTGTGGTTGAATGCATGCTATGACTGTCTGGTTATGTATATGTACAAATATAAGGATGGGGGCATGTCGGAATCTCGTAGACTTTACTTAGATAAAGTGTGGCTGAAATGGATAAATTGTTGCGTAAACCAAATGAAGGATATGCAACTATGGTAGTGTTGTTATGAATGGAAGGGATATCATGGTTGCGCCGTTGTAGACTAAGGTGAATGTTATGGTTATTTATGTTGATGACTGATGTATGGATATGTTGATGACTGAGGTATGGATATGTTTTTATTGTCTAGGGGTGAAATTAGGATGATATGGTTGTTGAGGTTAAATTGGAAGTTTATGTGATAAGGAAATTTGACTGTATTGAGCATGACTGTTAAGATGTTTAGAAGGGACTGAGGGGATAAATTATTAGTTTCCTAGTGGATAGTTACCCTGCGGGTGTCCTTCGGGATCATCCCCTTTATGTGCATCCTTCGGGAGCACTAGACTGATATGTGCATCCTTCGGGAGCACTAGACTGATATGTGCATCCTACGGGATCACAAGACTGTGACTGTGCAGGGTACACCATAGGATGCTAATAATTTATTTTTCCCCGAACGGGACTAGTAGTGGATCCCTTACTGAGTATATTAATACTCACCCTTTTTATGTTTAACTTTTCAGGCAAAGGTAACACAAGGGGCAGACCGACGAGGGACAAGAAGGACTCGTGAATTTGCCATAGGAGGCTGTCTTTAAACTGCTTCCGCTGACGGTTTGAAAATATTTTGATTTAACTAAGTCTATAGATAGTTAAAATGTTTTTGTAAACAGCCTTCGAAATTTTGTATTTTGAAAATAGGGCCCGATTAAATTTTTCTTCGTTTTCTTACGGTTTCAACTGGATCTTCCGATGTCTTTTGTCAACAAACGATTCTGTGTCAAATTGACGACTTAGACGGTCAGTCCGAAAAGTCTGGGTCGTCATATAGGGAAAGCTCGATAAATTGAACACTACCTAGAAAGGAGAAAACATTTGGAAGGATGAGTTGAAAAACCTAGTGAGTGGCGATTTTATAAAACATGCTTTTCTAAATAGTTATGCATAATTTTTTGACTTTTAGAGACAGTCAAGCTATTAAATCACATTTCATAAACATGTAACTTGAAACTTACAAATGTTTGAAATACATATCATAAACTTTACTTGAACGTTAATCTATAACTCGTCCAGAACATGAAACATGGGTGTTAGTACACCTCATCACCAATGACGTACTTCTCTTAACATGGACACAATTCTCTCTAACCTTCTCCACATAGGCACAATGAATTGTACCTTCGCTGATGTACAAACATAGATTCATGAAAACATATTTGAGAACATAGCTTTGAACATATGCTTGCTTTAAATCTCTTTTAGATCTCATATTCATAAGACATGCTTGAAAATAATTTTTAAATCATACTTTGAAAATCATTTACTAAATAGGTAAAGAACTATCATTCAACATCTCAAAGTATGTAAGAAAACTATTAGCTTTAAATTCATGTTCATACATAAAAATAAAAATCTATTTTGTCACTCACAAACTTGTAACTCAACTCCTTGGCTTAGAAATTTCTCATTTATCTTCTTGTTCAGAAACAAAGGATTTTATATTCCATTTTAACTTCCTCATATTTAGAACTTATAAGCAAACCACAAAAAGAACTCCAAAACTCCAAAAATTAACTTTTGAGTCAAGGTTATTGTACACATGCCATGACACTGTCTTGGCCATGTCGTGCACACACACAGGCAACCATGACATGATCTTGGGCAACGAACCTCTCTACCGTGTGCCCCAGGCTCCATCCTGGCATCCAAAGCTTGGAAAGTCATGTTGCCTCGTGCTGCACATAATGCCTAATTATGCCCAACTAACCTTTTAAATGGTCGAACACAAGCTCAACATGCTTAACTTTGAAGCCTAGCCTCAAGGCCTGACCTTGGCAGTTCTTTTTCTGAAGCTTCTTTTCTACCTTCGAAAATCCTGACCTCACTTAAAAAATTTATAACTAAAAATTTGAAACCTAAATCAAAATTTCCTTTTATAAACTTGTTTCTCATCCTCTTAACTACATCACTTCAAAGTTCCAACTTTTAATTCGAAGTAATGAGCTATGTAGTCTTTGAAGAATTAACACCACTCTAATTCACTCGAGAAATGACCTTCAAGGCTTTCCTTCAAGAGTTGAAGGTCTTCCTCATGTCCTCTTTGTCCAGCAGCCTAGCCACTTAAGGTAGACTTAATCAGAGAGCTTCTGCAATTGAAATTACTCAAAGCGTATGAGTGAAATGGAAGAACACCATCTTCAAAGTTCTATTAAATACTAGCTCTTGCACGATAGCATTAAGACACCTTCTGCTTGCCATTTTTTTAACTTTTGCATTTCTAGACACTTGGATTCCACCTCAAAGAGCACTTGATAATTTATGGAAATACAAGCTATTGTGACCTTTGATGTAATATAATGAAGACTTATTGCATAAGAATAGAAGAAAGCATGGGAAAAAAGTAGAGGATTTGATTAACTTGTGTACCGCATATTACAAAAGAACTTTATCCATGTTTTATCGCGTTTTATGTGCCTTATTGCAGGATATTAGGCCAAAAGTAGAGTTTGGCGATAGAAAGTCAAGTGGGGAGACAGTTCAACCAATAAGGCGACGATCAAACATGTAAGACCTGTACCTAAGTGTAAGTTAAAAAGTGAAAGTTTTGATTAAGTGTTAGTTATGGAGTTTTAAAATGGTATTCACGAGAAGAATCAAGTATTTCGCAAAGACGGATTTCGTGAGGAAAATAGGAATTTAAGGTTGTGAGCTAAGAAGTTGTCTTAAGAAGTTTGCAAGGAGACATTTGAAGGGGTTAGGCAATAAGAAGTTAGTGTCTAAAGTAGTTCGCAATGTGAACTTTTAAATTGAAAGTGTAACCACGCGATAGGGATGTTCGTGAGAAAGGTTGGGTGAGTAAGGTTATTCACAGATTAAAGTTTGGCGAGAAGAAGTAAGGAAAGTTTGGAGCAATTTCTAAAGTGTGATTAATGGGCCACGTGTGGAATTCAAGCTAAGCATGATTAAGAACACATCTTAAGTTTACACTTATTCCATTAAGAAGCAGGAGCTGATAATCTGAGAAGAGTTTAAACATGACTAATCTGGTTTAAGAACTCTATTAATAGAGGACCTCGATCATTTGTTTTGGGAAGTTCTTTTTAAAAGAGAAAAATTAAAGTGTTGAAGTGCTGCTGGTTTAGCTACGCAAGAAGCGGCTTGCGAAAAGAAGAAGAATGACTTCTTTAGTAAAGTCTTGTGAGTGTTTCTTCTTAAAAATTTTGTGAGTGATTCTCTTAAAAGCTTTCATGTTAAAATATTTATTATGATTTCTCTTTACTGATTTGAAAGATGAATTCAAAAGGGGAAAGTTTCAAAAGGAGATTTCTATGAAAAATGTCTATGTTTTAAAGCATGATTTATGATGTTTAAAGCTTGATTTGATGATTATGATTTCAATACTATGAAATGGTTTTCAAACCACAAACCATTAGTTGTTTTCTTGAGTTGATGCTAACTTTATGTGCATATAAAGAGTCAAGGCCACCATGGGGTGTACGGGGCTACTTGGTGATAAGAAGTTGGCTTATGCATTGAAAAAAGCGTATAAAACTTAGCGGCATGAGCAACAAGGATGAATCTATATACTCTCAGATGCTGAAGAACTCAGTAGTCTAAACGCGAAGTTACATGACCTAGCTTAGAGAGTGATCTGGAATCCTTAGTAGAGGGAATGTCTGTTAACTAACACGTGTGTTTATTTGAGATGATTCATTTGTGCGAAAAGATGCGTTATGAAAAATGGTGTTTATAAGAAGTGATATAATTATATGATTTGATATGTTATCTTGTTCAGTTGATTTGGTTTGTGAAATAATGTTTATGAAAAAGGTATTGCAAAAAGAATTTCATAAAAGCTCACTAAGTCTTTTAGACTTATTCTTTAAAATTTATCTTCCAAGACTTAGGTGTTGAGGTCAAGAGGAGAGGGAAGTTTGGGCTTACCAGGTGAAGAGCTGT
Source organism: Cucumis hystrix (assembly GCA_025688845.1). Classification (NCBI taxonomy): domain Eukaryota; kingdom Viridiplantae; phylum Streptophyta; class Magnoliopsida; order Cucurbitales; family Cucurbitaceae; genus Cucumis; species Cucumis hystrix. The sequence continues at coordinate 387,772 of CM046892.1, read as the reverse complement.
CAGGCATTTAGTTATAAGCTTAAGTGTATTGTTAGTATTTTGGTTAAGTGTTGTATCTGTCTATTCATGTACTAAACACATTGTTGGAAATAAAAGTTTAAAGTTTGTTTTATCTGTTTCGCATAAAGTTCATTATCGCCTAAGTATGTTTCTAAGTTAAGTGTTTTGGCATTTAAGATAAGTTAAGGAAGTTAGGATGAGTGTCTTTGGCGTTTAATTGCATCAAGGATGCTCAAGTCGCACCGCGTCTCGCGAGACAAGCAAGCAGATGCAACTTTAATCAAAAGCATTAATGAGGCGTGCAATGTCTTGTCAACATCACTCTCCACCTATAAATAGAGACATCTACTTCAGAACAAGGTGTGTGAAATTGGATCGTAGAGCAAACTCATTCTATCTTCCTTTTTTTTTTTGTCTGTCTTGAGTTTTATGTGTGAGCTTAGAACAAAAAGAGAGAGAGTTTTTTCCTTACCATTTTTCCCTCAACAAACAGGCAAAAAATCAAAGCCAAGGAGTATGATAAATCATACTCTAAGGGTTGACACATTTCTTTGTACACCAACTTTATAATTTTCTTGTATTAATTTGTAAAATATATTCCATGGTCGAAAGGCCTAAAGTTATATTTATAATATTAATGCATTTCTTCTTCCACTCTTCCATTTCTCTGTTGATATCCACTTTCAATCTATTTAATTAGTTTATAAGTAATTGAATGTGTTATTTATATTAGAAAATCCGTATGTATATGTTGTAAATTTTGTTTAGCTAAACACGGATATCAAGTATTGTTTATTTGAGAGAAAAGACAATTGCACTGATAGCAATCGCCTGACAAGTGAGAGCCTGCATTTGACTAAGCGAGTGGCAAAGAGATAGTAGCAATACAATCTCATTGTCAAATTCATCCTTTGCATAATTTGCAGAAATGTTAAGGCGTGCGGCGAAGCACCGAAAGGTTGCTCACCTTAAATTAGGTTAAATTACTTTCGATACATACAAATTGATTAGATACAAATCATAGCTTTACTTTACGCATTTTGATCCACAGAGGCAAGCAAGTATGACAAATGCACCGAAAGGACGCTCACCTTAATTCTAAAATCAATAGATTCTTTTTATTGCCTCAAAATGTTAATATACGATACATTGTGATTAGTTAATTAAATATTCCTTCATATCATGCTTGTAATATGAGTTGCAATATGAGTTCATTCTCCATCATACTCCATTGCCACAATCACCTTGCACCATCAATTGCACCTTAGTGTGTATAATTATGATAAAATATATTGTTCATATTCACATTGTATAGATTATACCACAAAGTTTTAATTGCACGATAGACTCATTTGGACATTAATTCTCTAAGTTCGTCCCTGGACTTACCGGAAAATCTCTCTTCGTTTACACTTGGGCGATAGAGAGGAAAACTTGTACTACATACATATCACGAGAAGATTAGCAACACATAGTTAGGATTTGTTCCTTTTATCGCATGATCCTATTCTAGTCGCCTAATAGGTCGCTCAATTAGAGCTTAAACATGACATATCCACGAATAAATGTTGCATTCATACGAACAAGAACACTACCACAACTCTTAGACTTCACTTAGTCACTTGACATCCAAACTTACTTCGCATAGTCACTTGGTGGCATGCTTCATGTCGATAGAGGTTATCTTGGTCCCAAAGTCGGTCTTACTCCATGCACTTAACAACCTTCATAGCACTCAAGCCATATACCCTTTCCTTTATCGCCCAACCCTTGGTCGTAACCCTTAACTTCCTTGTTCATAATATACTTTTGCCACCCAACCACACATCTTTAGAGGTTTTCTTAATATGATTAGTCACCCAACCATGCTTCTTACCTAGCTGATAACATTGTCACATCCCCTCCAGATCACTTCATGCAACCATGTGGACGCATGACCACCTAGACATTCAACGTGAATCTCTCCTTGAGATAGCACACATAACGCCTAGTAAGCAGAATAAACACAACACCAAACTGAATGCAAGATGAGAACATTTTTGAAATAACAAGACTTAATTGATATTTGATAAAAGGGTACATCTAAAACAAGTACAGGAGTTTCTTAATAATGAAAGCATACAAATCTCAAAACAACACTTCACTTGCTCACCTAACTCTACATGCTATGCGAGCTGACAGTGGCCACTACCAAGGTGATGCGATGTATGTATGGCAAAATAGGCGATCAAGACAGCAAGTCAAACATTGGACGTCCTTCGCTACCTGGGAGGAGGGGGGGATAAAACAAAAGATTTGAAAGATTAGACAAAACTATTTAGTGAGTGGGGTTTTCACCAACGCATTTAGCGAATACATTTGCTATAACGCATTGTAATTCCTTTCAAAAAACCATATGATATAAACAGTTATGAGTTTCAATAGTAAAATTTTGAGTTCAAATCAAATCATCTCAACGCATTAAGCGATTTACACAATTCAAATCTCATTAAAATATTTTTAAATCATATGGAAATCGTTTCCTTTCAAATCATTCATTTAAGCGCATATCGCAGAGGAACATATTCCTTATAATGCATTATATAAATCATATAGCATAATCATTTTGCATGCTTAATTACATCTTTGTACCCTTCCTCAGCTCAAGCATTTACCACACTCTTTTATTGAGTTGCAACTGTGCGGAGTGATCTCAACGTAACAATAAATCTTCATCAATTCGATCATGCATAACGCATCTTCCAATGTCAAATCACACAGCAAGTAAAGGGCATCCCATACCAGATCACACAGCTAGAATAATGCATCCTATCCTAGATTACACAGCAAAGATAAGGCATCCCATACCAGAGCACACAACAAATGTGAGAAATCTCATTGCATAGGGTACCAAAGATCATTTCATCTCAACATTCCAGTTCATTTTCAATTTCAAATCATTTGTACACCAAATCCATATTAATAATTTGAGAACATAAGAGAATCATGAAACTTAATAATTCAATGAAGAAATATATAAGGATTCAAACATAGTGGAAATTCTTTTAGTTTGAAAACATTTTAAGAAGAAACCACTCACAATCAATTAGCTTCCTCGTCTAAGTCCTTAGTCGAAGCTCCCTTGCACTTTCTTGCTGAAATCCAAGCTCAAGGTACTTTGAAACCAATTTGCAAGTTCTTCAGCTCTTTAGGTACCAGGTAAAATAATCTCTTAGTCTTGTCGGATTCCTTTATTTTTTGACTTTTTTGATGAGATTATCCATGTCGGAATAATTACTTCTGCCCGACGGTGAGCTTCACCCAATGCCAGCTCACCATGAAGCTTATGTCATCTTCTTATTCTGAATTCAATTGGGTGGCAAAGTCAAATCAACTCACCAACCATCTTACATAAGGATGACATCAACTACTTCATGGTGAAGCAAGCTCTCATCGCCTCCCATCTCATCGCGTAATTCTTTCTTACCACAAAGCTGAAAATGCTTTACACAATTGCTTCGCAACACTTCTAGTCTCTAACTCCCATCGCATGCAATCTCAACACATTACCAAGTTCTTGTCGTGTGCACTCTTATCGCGTAGTTCAGAACACAATCAGGATCTCACAAACACGGTCATATAACCTTGTCTTAGAGGTTATTTTGACCAATTTGGTCGCCTAACCTTCGCTCAAAACACTTAACATTAGAGCTTAGTCAAAATTCCTTCCTCAAAACCACCTTGGCTATGATGACACAATATAAACCATGACACTTGGGTAACAAACAACTTTTTTTAAGAATTTCCTTTCATCTTTTCTACTAACCCAAACAAACTTCCACCTTCACTTCCTCAACTATAGGTCTTGAAAGACTCGGGGGTTCTTAGATGTAGGGTTTACACCATTTGGACTATAAACTCGAACTTGATCAACTTTTATGTCACTACATAAAGTTCAAGTATTCATGCTATAGTCTAGTAACCTTAGTTTATGAATTCAAAATTATAAAGTGTAAATCACAAATACAACAACTTTTTATCAAACAATACATTAATAACAACTTTATTGAATAACAGAAAATGTTAACATTTACTAACCACGACTTTTAAGATATATATAAAACCCAACATTTTGTCTTACTGACAATATGGACACGATCACTTTGTAAATCCACCAATTAAATGTCTAGAATCTTATGAGGTTTGGTTCAATTTTAAATTTACTCTTCCTCTAATATTTTAAATATATTTATTAACTGAAAATAATTTGGTTTGAGGACTGTATTTACAATTTAACCTAAGTTTAGAAAAGACTTTGATTTTTCTAATTTTTTTAGAAATATCCATCTATATCGGCATTTTATTAACATTGCTGTAAAATTAAAATTGTAACATTTTGATGGATATAACATTTTAGACCTTAGGAGGACGTTTAAGGTGTTGGGTAGAGATGAATATATAGAGTTGAATAACATGCAAGGTTGTTTAGTGATTTTAGAAAGTGAGTTTTTCTCACTGTTTGTTTGTTTTTTCTAATTTTAATTTTAATGTATACTATATCACTAGAGCATATTAGAATCAAAATTTTCAATAAGAAAAAACAATTTAAAACTTTGAGATAATACTTAGAATATGCCCAAATTTAACTTAGGGTAAATGTTAGATTTGAAGATAAAATTTCAGCAATTTAAAATGCATAATTATATTAAAAAAAGATATAAAAAAAAAAACAATAACAAAATTTTAGGTTATAAATTCAATTATTTTTGTTAAATTAAAATATATAATACACAATGTATTTTATAATATATGATATTATAAAATAATAATTATAGAAACGTTTTAATATGGAACATTTTCAAAAATAGCAAAATATTGAAACTATTTACAAAATATAACAAAATACATCAATCTCTCTATAGCTCATTTGAAAATTTTGCAATATGTTATAAATTGTTTCATTTTTATGGTTTTTTAAAAAATATAAAGTGGCAAAATATTTACAGTACATTGAATAATTTCGAAAACGGAAAAAGTCCACAAGCCTACAATAGAAAATACCAAAAATGCTTCATCAACACGCGATTAATTGGCACTCACACTCATGTAATATATTTGGTACACGATCTTGTACCAAGATCGTTTGATTTGACTACACGATCATTTCGATTTGGCTACCCAAATCTAAACCATTTTTTTTTCAAAATTCCTTTGGTATACGATTGTTTAGATTTGGCTATTTTTTGGTACACGATCGTTTAGATTTAATCGTTTAAATTTAGGTAGCCAAATTTAAACTATTTTTTTCCAAGATTTTTTGGTATACAATCGTTTAGATTTGGTACATGTTGATAATTTTTTTTGAAGATGTCATTATTACAAAATATTCATCCAACCATGAGCTTGGAAAGGAGAGAAGAAAAGCAAATAAGTTGCATGTTGCCATCCAAGTGGAGATGGCTAGACGATTAGATTTGTTAAGCCATTTGTTAGAATCTCCACACACATGCCATCATCTTAGGCGAGATGGCTAATAACTTGTGAAAATACAAGTTATTACAGCTTTTTAGGTAGAATAATAGGACCGAAACAAATGATAAAAGTTCCAAAACGCGTATCATATGTTGTAAATACATAAGTATTTAGAAAAATACACTTTACATGAACGTCATGCCTATTTTTACTCTGTTTTGAGTGTCTAAACTCAGAATCAATAACAGAAGAAGAAAGGTCTGAATCACAAAGAAGCTTGCGCGAAGCTACACGATAAGAATCCAGTCTAGCAAGTACAATTTCTAGGTTAGAAACCACGTCATCAAGCAAGGAAGATTCACTAGAAGACAAGAATGGTAGTTGGAGTTGATGTGACATTGCAATGCTACAATCAGCGCTGACATGCTCAAAAGAGTACATATTTCCCGCTGAAAATTATCTATAAAAAGACACCATCCCCGCCATAAGAAAAGAGGCCTGAATGGGTAAAAAAGGCCAGACATCTAGATGGACCTACCAAAGCCTAAAGAGAGATGGAAAGGAATAGCCTTTCCGCCTTCTGTAAAGAGTAGTTTTCTTCTTCTTCTCCGACCATACTATAAGTGAGAGCTTAGAGTTTGAGTGGTGAAGGTTTCATTTCCCATTCCCATTCCTCTAGCTTCCATTTTTGTATTATTTGTGTAATCTTTATATTGTGCATATTGTATAATGGCCAAAGGCCTACATTCTTTATATGTATTACATGTTTGTACCTTTTCAATCCATCATTTCTTGACTTTTCATTTGTCAATGTGTTATTGGTAGTTAGGTTTGTGATAAGTTCTTGATAAGAAGTTCAACTTATAATCCTTGTCTCGTTAGTTGAGCAATGTTCATCACTTGGTCAATGTATATCGCAAAACTACTCGAGAGGTCAAGTAGCAAGGGTAAGGCTAACGGGTGTAAGGAGGAGATTGGAAGCAAACTCTACCTTGCGAGATAACTTCCAACATTTGTATTTTGAAAGGTGAAAAGTGTGGACGTTAGGTGCCGAGAGGTTGCTGTTCTTAATCGTGAAGACCTATAAGGTTTATGAGTGAATCCTTATAGATATGTCATGCGTAATCAAGCTTAGCACTTGGATTCTGAAAGGTGAGCAAGTGTGGCGTCTAAAAGACTTCGAGAGAAGCTTGCCTTAATCATAAGATGATTATGCAAGTTATGTCGTGTCGAAGCTCTCGCATTGCTTAATCGCCTGATAATGCGCAGACCTTCCTTCACCTCTTTCTTACACAAGTTAGTTCACATTTCCATTTTGCATCTGTTCATTCTTCTACAGAGTTTCTAGGCCTATATAAGTAGTTTTAGTAGTTCTTATTCTTTTATACTCTATTAAGTTAATTCTTTTATATCTGCTAATTGATAGGTAGACTCTAGAACTAAGATTTGGTATCAATTTCCAGTGTTCGACTTTGGATCACCCAGATAAACCTATTGCTTCACTTATACTTGGGCAAGTAGTAAGAAAGCTTGTACTCAATGAGGGCTCAATATTATTCGATGAAGAGGTACATAGTTAATACCTCGCATACAGTGATCATGACCAATATGACTTATAGCATAGAATTAATTGTGTACTTAGGTAGTACTGAGCCCAAATGGAACTGCGAAGAAAGGCAACTCCACTCCGTTGTTCCAACTCCCACAGACAAAAAAAGAGAGCTCAAGCAACGGCTAGGCGAGATGAGATGTAATAATGGTATTATATTTTGTATTTTTCATACAAGAATCAAACGTTTTAATTCCGTTTTATATTTAAATTTCCAACGTTATTCTCTCTTAATTATAAATATTTCCTTAATTAAGACTCCCTATTTAATGACCAACGTTTCTTTCATTCTCATCCACTATATAAACATTTTTGCTTTATCATTTTGAAGTATGGGAAAAACTTGAAAAACATTCTTTCATACTTTCTTTCTGTGAGCTTTACAGACAATCAAAAGTGTCTATATGAGTGTTGGTATTCCAATAAGTTTCAATGCAATCCTGATTGAAGAACACGACAGTTTCATCCTAGTGACGACTAGGCTATATAAAACTGTTTGCACAAAGAAGCAGAGCTGGGAAACGTCTTAAAGAAAACGAGATCCGTAACTCAACTTTTCTTTCTTAACTAGCTTCTATTTTGTAGTAGACGTTTTTACCAGGCGAGTTGAACAATAGGCGAACTGATTAATACTGGATAAGTTCCTATGAGCTGATTCTTAGGCGTTCTGATCAGGCTGTATACAAGATATATTTCAAACTTCCTGGTGATACACAAGGCGTGACATCAAGTGGGTTGTCTAGGCGTTAAGTCTAGCGTTACTTCTTCTTAGCGCATTACTCCTTGGCGAATTACTTTGATAGTACATGATCATTTTGATTTGGCTACCCAAATCTAAACGATTTTTTTATAAAGATTATTGGTGCATGATCATTTAGATTTGGCTATTTTTGGTACACGATCGTTTAGAAAACTACAATTTTGTACCAATATTCCAACGATTTTTTTTCAAGATCTTTTATATGGTACACGATCTTAAACAACCAAATAATTATTTGATTTTTTTTTTAAAAAAAATAGATCTTTTATATTTGGTACACGATCTTAAACCAAATAACAGTATTAAAAAAAAAGTTGCAAAAGAAGAGAAGAAAAAATGGAAAGGAAAAAAAATTGAAGAAAGAAGATGGAAAAGAAGGGACAAACCTGAAATATTTAAGAATAGCTTTTTCATGAGCTTTTTCATTTTATTACACAAACCGTAAATATTTTCGTGTTTTGTTATATTTATGAAAAGTTCTATTCATTTTTTGTGCTATTCATAACAATGCACCTTTAATTTAAAACAAAATTATTAATTAATTAGTCATAGTTTATTTTCAACCAACCTTTAGCAATTCATAGTTGTAATTAGCTTTGTAGTTTATAAAAAAATTATTTGAATTAATACCATGCATGTACACAAAAAATGAAATATAACTCTAATTTATTTGAACCTCTTTTTTTAGAATCTTTGTAAAATCCACGCATACATTAGAATGATAGTTGCAATTATATCCTTAAACTTTCAATAGTAATAGTTGAGGCCTTAAACTTCAAAAGTGGTTAAATTAGACCCTTAAGCTTATAATAATAGTAAAATTTGGATCCACAAATGATGAAAATTAAATTCTTAAACTTATATAATCAGTATAATTTATATAATTATGTAAGATCAATTGAGAGTCCAAACTTAAAATTTGGATGAATATAAGAGTTTAATTTTTAATTTTAAAATATTAAGGTTATAAATGCAACTACACCATGTTTTAGGGGAAAAATTTCAAGAATAATGTATTTTTTTAACTCTGTTAAAAAAATAGAGTTCCTTGAAAAGATAAGGCACAAATAGGGATGAAGCTAAAATTATTATACAAAATAGTGTTTTTTTTTTAAGGAAGTCATTTACCCGGTACATGACTTCTTTTAATCCAGTCATAGCTTACATTGATAAGGGTTATAATTGAGAAGTGGAACAGATTGATAGAGTACCAATGATTTTTCGCTCAACGCCCAATGTAATTAATTAATAAAATTATCACCTAAAGGAACCAAGAATTTTTGGAACAAATGTCATTTCTAAAAATTGAAAATAAGATTTTCTAGAAATGAACAAGAGTGTTTTATGACTTAAGCTTGCTGCGTTTAGAATCCAGAAATATTTTTAGAAATAGGAATTACGCGAGAAGAGAATGGTTGTTTAGAATGTGAGTGAATTTGATCGGCATAATGAGAGAAGTTTAGCACAACCACTAGGAGGAAGGAAACCTTAAGACTATGGAGTGATGCTTGAGGACAAGCATTCTTCTAAATTTAGAAGTGTGATAACTTATAGCAAAACAAGTTATTACAGCCTTTTAGGTAGAATAATGAAGTCTCAACGCGGGGAAAAGGAAGAAAATGTGTAGCTAAATATATGAAATAAGGCAATTATGTGTTACAAGTAGCAAAAGAGTTTTATGCTTGTTTATCATGGTTTAATTTTTATGTCTAAATAGAGGATTCTAGGTGAAAAAGAGAAGAGTAGTCGAGCAACAAACTCCAACCGAGGAGACACACAACCACCAAGCAATTAGAGAAATGAAGCTAGATGACTCACATTACTAGAAGACAAAATGGTTGGTGCGAATGTCAAAAAAGGATGAAAGGGACATCTGCGGCTCTGAACAACTTTATCAGAGAATTAATGAAGCCCAGACAATGTTAAGTCCAATCCGTCCTAGCCTAATTTGAACCTCAGAGGCTTAACGCCTATCCTCAGAGGCTTGATGCACATGCTTCTACTTCTAGTTGTAATTTTTTATACTGTATTTGTAATTTGAACCCCATGACTGAAAGGTCTAAAGTTTTAATTTTGAAAGTAATTTCCTTCTATTTTCATCCTCCCGTTTCTTTATTTCTTCATGTTATTGCTTCTATGTAAAAAGAATATGACATAAGGTATAATTAGTACTAGAGAATTTGGATGTCTATATTACTTGTCTTGTTCAGTTAAATGTTGCAATCAATACTTTATTATGTTTGAGAGAGAATGAATTAGTAATGAATGTTGTCACTTGATAAAGTGATGATAAGAATTTAACTAAACAGACGGTGAAAAGAATGTAGTAATGCATTCTTATCGTTGAATTATTCCTTAACATATATATCAGAAATGCAGGTGTGTGACGTAAGATGACTTAGATAGGATGAGTTGCATATAATTTAGTAAGATGAATTAGATATAAATCATTTATTAGCTTCAAATACTTGGATCCCGAAAGGCGAGTAAGTATGGCAAAGGCGCCAAGAGATGCTTGCCTTCAACTTGAAGTTACTAAATGCTTTGTATTGCCTTGATGGACTAATCACCCTCGTATTGCATCTGATAACATTCTAGCATCCACATCGCCTAAATATAACTGAGTTCACATTCCACATATCACTATAACCAAGTTCAACTTGTTTCTCCAACACACTTAGTATAGGTATACATATGTTAGATAATACTGTCTATAAAATTATATTGTATAGATACTGCATAAAATTAGAATGCATGGTTAAAATCTTAAGTTCATTAATTCCCTATGTTCGACCATGGGTTACCTAGGAAACCTCTCTTGTACTTTAGAATTAGCAACTCTTAGGTAGGTGTCAGACCTTTTTATCGTATACCTTATCATAGTCACCTAATCTAGTCACAAACTTATAGATAAAATTATCTTATACATATGAAAACAAACAAGCACAGTAGCCGAAACCATACAACAACCATAACAAGTCTAATATAGACATATATACTACAACTACAAAATAAATTTCATACAACTCCAGGTCTAATCCCATACAATCACAACTAGTACTACTAGGCTTGTGAACAATCCAAAATACACAGCTAAAACAACACATACTGGTATGAAACTCAAAATGCACCAGCAAATAGGCAGATATAGTCAAGTGTCAGGTCCATAATATCTACCTAGAAAGTAGGAAAACATTTTTGAAAAGAGTGAGTTAAAGCTCAGTGAGTGACTAACTTTTAAAACAAACGTGCTTAACAAATCAATGAGTAGTAAACAACTTATCAAATACATTTTAAGCAAGGCAAATACATAGTTCTCAAACTTAAACAACTCTCTCAAACATTTCTCTTTCACTTGTTATACCTTGAATCTTTGTACTCTACGAGACGAAATCTAGGCATCAGTAGTGCCCTATCACATAATGGCTACTATGAGATGAAAAATCTAAGCATTCTTAGGTGCCCTCATCCTTACCTAGTGATAGTGATGGAAACTCTAGCCATTTGCTAAATACCCTCATCACAGGACCTTTGTGCACAAGAAAACTCCCCTTAGGGTTGCCATAAATCTCTATATATCTGAAAGTTATAGACTAAAACATGCTCAAACAATCTCATGCTTGAAACACTATCTTAAATTAAAACAACATGTTATATAAATTTCTTGTATTCAACAAATCTCAAATTTGTTAAACAAGCTTTACTTAAACAACATTGAACTTAAATACTTTCAGAAACTCAACGTTCATATGCTCATTCATAAATCAATATATAAAGAAACATTCTCAGGAAACTTATCAATCAAACTCATGATTTTCAAACTTTTTTAAACTTGAAACTCATGCTTTCAAAATCAACTAAATAAATTAAGTATAGTTCTCAAATATGTTAACTCAAAGCATGCTTTAAACATAAACCCTAGTAAATCATGTTTAGGAATCAATTTCAAATTCATTTTTGTCATTCACAGATGGTTGCCTATTCCTCGACCTATAAATTTGTCCAATCTTCTGTTGTCCTGAAATTAGAGAATTTAAATTCATTTTAAACCTCTAGAATTAGAAAACATCAAAACTTAGTCCAAATATCTAAAAAATAAAAAATAAAACCAAAACTATAAAAAAAATGGTGTCATGGCACGACTGTCCATTGAGTATGGGCAGCAGGCAACATGCAGGTGTGTATAGGCCCTTAAGGCGCTTGGCCACGTGCTTGCCTCACACTCAACATGTCATGTGGCCTTGGCCGCATGACATAGCTTGCGCCTTACTCCATGGTGATATGCTTCCACTTCCACTCTAGACTAGGAAAAGGGCATTATAATCCTCCAGTCTTTTGGCGTTGCGATTTAACTTATTAACACATCAAACACTTGGCTACAAATTCAGTTATCTCTCGTAGCATACCTGGCCACCAATAGTAGGCTTTCAAGGTTTTATACATCTTAGTACTTCCAAGCTGTATCGCGTAGGCTGAACTTGCACTTCTTCTAAAATATTTCCTTCAATTCCTTATCGTTTAGGAAGCATAGTCTCCTTTATTTAATCAACGCGTCGTCACTTCTGAATGAATAGTTCGATCGTCTTTTATATCTCACTTCTTCGACTAATTTTCTTAACGCAGGGTCTTTAGGTTGCGTTTTAATTACAATCTCCTCTTCAAGTGTGGGTTTAACTTGGAATCATGCTATCAAATTTCCAACTGTCATTATGCTTAAGATTGCCTCACAGCCTTTCAATCCTTCGGTAAAGCTATTCCCCTTTTTCTTTCTTTGCTTGAATTATTTCTACTTAAAGTGCCAGTCACAACATTGACTTTTCTAGGATGATATGCAATAGTACATTCATAGTCCTTAATTAACTCCATCGAACGCCTTTGTCTCAAGTTCACTTCTTTCTAATAAAAAATAGATTTCAAAATCTTATAATCAGTGAAAATATTACACTTCTCCTCAAATAAGTAATGTCTCCATATTTTCAAAGTGTGGACAATGACGACTGCCAATTCTAAATTATGTGTTAGGTAATTCCGTTCATGCAACTTACACTATCTTGACGCATAGACTATTACTTTCCCTTCTTGCATCAGGACACATTCTACACCTTGATGTGATGCGTTAAAGAAAACCTAAAACTCTTTTCCAAGCGTAGGCAATGCAAGAATGGGTGTAGTAGTAAGTCTGCGTTTTAACTCTTAAAAACTCTTCTCGCATCCTATTGTTCACTCAAATTTTGTTGCCTTCTTTGTTAGTTCTGTTAAAGGAAGAGCTATCTTGAAGAATCCTTCAACAAAACGCCTACAATAGTCTGCCAAACAAGAAAACTTTGTACTTCAGAAATTGTCTTAGGACGTTCTTAATATTTTGTTGGCTTAATGTTTTGTGAATTTACTTTCAATCCTTCTAAGAATATTACATATCCAAGAAAAAAGACTTGATTCCACCAAAATTAATGGGAAAATTGTGGGTTTCTATATGGAAAAACATGAGACCATTTATGTCATGTCTATGTTATGTTGTATGCATTAGGGGTGTTCATAAAATATTTAAAAACTGAACCGATTTGACAAATCGAATCGAACCAAAACTGATTGCATGTGGTTTGGTGCGGTTTCTGTTATGTTGAAACTCCTTCTTATGTGGTTCAGTTCGGTTTAATGTTTGACACCAATTCTAAAACTGAACTGAATCGCTTGATTTAAAAAAAATTAAAGAAATTTAAAGAAATGATCATAGAAGTTTTGTTTCTAAAAGCCAAATATGTTGACCCGAGATCCAATGAGATCTAAAATAGAAAGAAAAATTTTATAGAACTCGATGCTTTGGTGGTTTGAGATTTTTCAGAATTTAAAACAAAAATGCAAAATTTTTGAACTCGATGCTTTGGTAGTCTGAGATTCTCTGTGATTTAGACTGTACCAGAACCTAACCGCATATGCGGTTCGATTTTGATTCGGTTTGACACAAACGTGCGATTCGGTTCAGTTTTGTATGAGATTTTTTTTGCATTTTGCAGTTTAGTGTGGTTTTAGCTTGAAACCGAACCATGAACATCCCTAGTATGCATGTCTCTTATCCGTTTTTGTACTTCTTAGATGATAATTGCTTTGAACCTAACCCTTGAATCTGATAACCAATTGACCATACTAGGGGTATTCAAATGACTCGATGATCCAACAAACTATGTATCAAGAAAGCTTGGTTTAGGTTGCGTCATAGATGGGTTTGGCTTGGATTAAGTTCAAATAAATGGAAATTGTATGAGTTGAGTTGATTCATGAGTCTACATAAATTTAATTTAGAGTTAAATCAAACCAATTTTTGTATATTTATAATTAAGTTTAAAAGTATTTCTTTTTACTTAGATGTTCGCATATTTATAATTATTTTTAGATCATTTGCAATAAAAAAACTTATTGTTTTTTATTTTGTTTTATGTCATTGAAACATAATTTTTCATTTAAAATTAAGTTACTATTTTACTAAACTTAATTCTATGTTTGACAATAAATAGATGTTTTAAATAGGGTTTTTTCAAAGATATAACAAAGTGCGAAAATATTTAGAGATAACTGTGAGAATGACAAAAAATTGGATAACAAACTGAAAAATAGTAAATTTAAAAAATATTAAAATTTATAGCAAAAGTGGGGTTATAGACTTCTTTTTTACTTTTTTTTAACCGATTATACCCCTTTGTATACGAAACTTCTATTCCGTCAGATACAGTGTATTTGTATAGGTAAAAAATGATACAGGATATCACAGATTCACAGATACATTGTATTTGCAAAAACCATCAATTTTGAAAAATATTAAACAATTTTTTATTTTCGAACTATATAAGATTACACCAACATCCCCTATGTTTATGCCTGCAATTTATACATGATTTTCAGATTTTTAGGTTTCAAATCAATTAATTAACAATTTATTTCTATAATTCATAATATGTATAGTAATGACTATTTGAATTCAAATTCTTTTGTCACCTCTAAAATAATGGTTAATATAATTTCATCACTTTCTGTTTCATAAAGTTCCTTTTAATATTTATTAATATTTTATTATATAATACATAATACATATTTTTCATATTTCTAATAACAATTTGAAGTTAGATTTTATAACATCCAATAAAATCGTCAAACCAAATTCTTTTAAATGATCAAATCCCTAAAATAATGGCAAACATAAATTCAACGTTTTTTAATTATTTATATTTAAAAATATTTATAAAAAAATTTTGAATTTAAATACCTCCAAAATACATATGCTTAATAAAAATTTGAATTTAAAATTTTATCATTACCTAAAATCCTACTAATTACGATTATCCAATTATTTTATTAAAGCAAATTCACTCATAAACTCGTGCTATTTAGTTTAGTTGATATCCCTAAAACAATGGTAAACATAAATTCAATATCTTTCGATTATTTATATTCCAAAATATTTATAAAAATTTGAATTTAAATACCTCAAAATTACAAGAATTTCACTTTTTTTATATTTTCAGCCGATTTTACCTGTATAGAGGAAAGTTCTTATCCGACAGGTATAGTGTATTTGTGTAGGTTAAAATGATGAAATATAACCCAGAATGACAGATACAGTGTATTTGCAAATAATTCAGTTGTGTAAAAATATTAAATAAATATTTATTTTCGGGATGGATTTGATTGAATCAACATCCTCTAGATTTATGCCTGCAATTTATACCAGTTTTTCGTGTTTGTAGGTTTCAAATCAAGTAATTAACAATTTATTTAGTATGGTTGTTAAAATTAAAATTGTATCTTACCCCTATAATTATGATGCATTTAATGTATATATGATTATTCTAAGCAAATTTTGATATTTCCCCTATAATCATAGTACTTGATTGATTTCCCCAAACTTTTCATATTTCTAATAACAATTTATTTAACATAATAATAAATTGAAATTAAAATTGTTTCTTACCCCTATAATTATGATGCATTTAATAGGATTATTCTAAAAAAAATTTGATCTCCCCTATAATCGTGCTACTTGATTGATTTCCCTAAAACGATGTCAAACATAATTTCAAAATTTTAGGTTTATCTTGTTAATATCCCTTATCTATTTTCCATAATTGTTTTTTAAAAATAGATTTTAAATTTTGATTTGAAACCGCTAAAATATTAAAACTACTTTAAAATTTTATAAAAATAGGTATTGTTAATAATAATTTCAATTTAAAATTTTATCATCCCTAAAATCGTGCTAAGATTATCTACTTATGTTATTAAAATTTTTATCATCCCCTAAAATTGTGGTATTTGCTTCATATCTCCAAAATAATGACAAATATAAATTTAACATTTTTGAATTATTTATATTTCAAAATTTATAAAAAAATTGAATATTTTATTTTTGGAAGGAATTAATGGAGAAGAAAAGATTTGTTTTATTTAAATTGAAAAAGAAAAAAGGAAAAGGAAGATATTTAAGGGAAAAGAATAATATAATAATATTTATTATTAATAATATTATTATTATTACTATTCATCATCTTCTTCACTCTCACCAAAACCTAGCCGCCGACGACATCTCCATCTTCGTTCGAGTGTTCTTCGTCCAGTCGAGATCTTCAACTTTGTAGCCATCCCCTCCATTCTGTTCACTAAGAACTAAGCCGTAAGGAAACGTCTCCTCCGTTGCATATCGCTAGTCACATTTTTACTTCATCCGAAGTCGAGCGCCTTTGCGCCGCTTGTTCCTTCATGCATCGCACGCCCAACCGCGTCGGTCTCCTTCATCACCATTCGTTTCCAAAACTTCCATCCACCGTCATTCGCCGGATTTTAGTGACTTTGTGATTGTTGGGGTTTTGTTGTACTTTTTTTTAATTACCCCTTGAAGTTAAGAAAATCCTTTGATTTGCGTTGAATGTATGAAGACTTTGAAGGTTTTGAGGATGACGAAGCTTGAAGCTCCAATCTTTTCTGCAACTGATCAAAGACTTTGAAGATTTGGTGGAATCTAGGAAAGTGGAAGATAGTGAAGTTGGATTTTTTTCGGCTTTGAATACCTAAACGTGTACAATTTCAACAAGGATGTGTTATTTAATTACAGGGTATTTGGGTTTTAGGTGAACATTGTATTTAGGGCTGTTTGTGAATTGGCTAGGGGCATTTGAGACATTGTTCCATTTATTTGTTTTTTAGATTTTTCAATTTTGCTATTCTAACAATTTAAAAATAAATTTGCTATTTTCCAAAAGTAAAAATCATAATTTGCTATTCTTCTTGACAACCCAAATATTTACACCATATAAACAATTTTAAAAAAGAAAAAAGCCCATAAGCCCACAACCTGAAATAACAAAAATACCCCGCAATTAATCGGTCACATATGTGTGAAAAATTAATTTTGTATCAAGTCTAAACGATCTCTTATCCAGTCTAAACGATCTCGTAGCAAGTCTAAACAATCTCTTAGCAAGTCTTAACGATCTTGTACCCTTGTACCTAGTCTAAAGATCTTGTACCCAGTCTAAACGATCTCGTAGCAAGTCTAAAGGATCTTGTACCCTTGTACCCAGCCTAAACAAGCTTGTACTCTTGTACTCAGCCTAAAGGATCTTGTACCCTTGTACCTAGTCTAAAAGATCTTGTACATAGTCTAAACAATCTTGTACCAAATCTAAACAATCTATTAGTGATAGTGGTCTATCTTTGTCTATCTAGGATAGACAACTGATCATTTATATAATAGTACATAATTGTTTAGATATTGTACTAGTATCATTTAGATCTTGTACCGAAAGAATTTTTTTTTTTTGAGAAATGAAGAAGAAGGAGGAAATTCTAGAAGAGGAAATGAAGAAATTGGTAAATATTTACATAAATAATCATAATATTGTAAAATGCAGAAGAAATAATATGAAGAGGAGATGGATAAATTGCAAAGAAGAAGAAGAAACACTACTAGAAAAATGAGTTTTAATGACACTAGTAATCAAGACATTGTGTGGTTGAAAATAAAAAAGGGGTGGGGTGAGGTAAATTGTGTAGTTGAAAATAAAAATAGGGTTTATTTCTTGACACAATTTAATTTGTTTTGACACAATTTTTGTGTTATTAACTGACGACAATTTTTTTGTGACATTAAAAAAAATTTCAAATGAAAAAATCGCAAATTTCAAAATTTTTGAATTTCCCTTCCTCGCGCAATTAAAACTAAATAAAACCCCCAAATTTTCTCGCAAGCAAAAGCGTTGTTGTCGAACGAAGCCTTAACGCAAATTTTTTCTCTCTCTCTACCAATAACGCAAAAAGATTCCTGTCAAATGAAAAGGGCTATCGTGCCGTTGTGAAGAACCCTTTCCTTCGAATTTTCTGCCACCAGCCGCCACCGATTCCACACTCTAGCCACTGCCATCGTTGCCGCCACAACAATCATTCGTTGTCGAACCCACCAATCTAGCCACATCCATCAAATAAATTTATTTAGAAATATGAGTTTTAATGACACTTGATATCAAAAAAAAAAAATGGTGGGAGAGGAATAAAATGTGTCGTTAAAAATAAAAATGCCAAATTTTTCGTGCCACAATTTTCTTGACACAAATTGAGTTTTTTTGACATAATTTTTGCGTCGTTAATCAACGTAAATTATGTGTCATTAAAAATTACCCTAATAAAAAACCAATGTTTTCCTTCATTTGTACGCTTTCTGATTTTTAAAAAATAATAGATGCTTTCATCTCTCTTGTGAATCACAATCGCAAAAATTCCTTACTTCATCCCACATCGCCGCTGTCTTTCTCTCTCGCAAACGCTCTCTAGCACATTTCTCCCTCTCTCGCAAACGCTCTTCACGACTTTCCCTCTCTCTCAAAAGCTCTTCGCTTGTCGTTTGAAGGAGCTCACCAAATTTGCAGGTAGTTGAAGAATCCGTGGACCATGAGATCGATCAAGTTCATTTATGAGTTAGTTTGATTGGATTAGGTCACACATACATGTATTACAATTAATCTATCTTTTGGATTATTGTAATCCTCCGACAATGTAATTTACATTTTTTATTATCAATAAAAAAAACTTTCAAAACATACGTGGGTAAGTTAAATCATGTATTTAATTTATTTATATCATTCATTTATATGTCAAAAAATATGTATTGTGACTTAAAAAATAACGATGCCAAAGTATCGACATATAACACCTAAATGTTGTATAGTCGGAGTTAGGTAAAAAACATTGAAATTGAAATATTTGGTTGTGTTGTTATATTTATGATAATTAACCTATTACATATTAATAATTCATTTTTTCTAAATAAAAATAATAATAATTTACTCTATAACCCAAATGTCTCGTAGTCCGGTTGGGTCTATTCTTTTACACAGGTTGTATGAGTCCAGAAATATACAACCCAAACCACTGGGTTGGTTCTAAAAGCTACCTCAGTCCAACTCAATATAGTGAAAGTGATCACGGATGAGGTATTAAGTGATGTAAGGCGAAGTCTAAAATGTCTTAAATGGGCGTACTCAATTAAAGGAAAAGGAGGTGAAAATGCGTAATCAATGATTTAAAGGTTCAAAACAAACAAATATTTTATATTCAATTTGAAGTGGGAAACTGTGATGTAAGCAATAATGGATGGATATCCTTTCGTTCATTCCTCACGTGATATTTCCTTCGCTACTATTCTCCATCAACATTTTAGTCCTGTATAGATACAGACACACATAAAAGCTCACATTTGAGGATTGGTTAAACGGAATAATAAAAGGATCCACCAACTTTCTGCTTCCAAGGTTTAGAGGGAAAACAATGGCATAGGGGCAAGGAGTTCAAATTCCTAGGGTGCAACTTGGAAGTCAGGGACTTGAGGTATAACTCATATGTCTCTTGTAGATCCTCCCTCTTTTTCCCCTACCCTTTTTGTTGAAACTGGATTTGACTGTCAAAAGAAAACGCACTTCGAGTTGGATCGAAACATTATTTATGATAACTTTTAAAATTAAGTAATTTAATTGTTTTTTTTTTTTTTTTTGGTTTACAGACAACTTTTAAACATCATGTACTGATTTGAGCAAATTGGGTGGAAAAGTTGTATAGTGAAAAACTAGAAAATAATAGTTTTGAGGAAGACTTAAAAGGTTATTAATACTCTTGTTTAAAAGGAGGCTTTCTATTTCATTTGAGAAATGAAGATATGTAAAGTATTTGAGAGGCTTTTTGGCATTGAGCTTTCTTAATCTTTGGTTTCACCTCATTTGTTACAAATCTTATATTTGTATAATATAATACACAGGTCTCAAAATTGGGATTTGGATGTATGGGCTTGACTGGAGTCTACAATTCTTGTGTATCTGATGAAGATGGTATCTCAATACTAAAGGAGGCTTTCAATAGGGGAATCACTTTTTTCGATACAGCAGATGTATATGGACCCCACTCCAATGAAATCCTGGTTGGAAAGGTACTCACCTCTGCTTGTGAAGTATTGCAAACAGAATGCTGAACTAATTCCAAGTTTGAGTTTAATTTCAGGTTTTTTTTCAAGATTAAATTTCTTATGACTGCTTGTTTGCACTGTTTGTTTTCCTCTTTTTTCTTTTTTTTTTTTGCACTGTTGTGAATCCTCTACCTGTTTAGAAATATTTTTCATTGACCTGTCTTTTCATTTTCTTTTTTACTATTTTTTCATCTTTCAGGCACTGAAACGGTTACCAAGAGAAAAGGTTCAGATTGCCACTAAGTTTGGAATTACAAGGATTGGAAGTTCAATGACAGTAAATGGAACCCCAGAGTATGTGCGGTCATGTTGTGAGGCTAGCTTGAAACGACTTGATATAGATTACATTGATCTCTATTATCAACATCGCACTGATACATCTACATCTATAGAAGAAACTGTAAATAAACCCTGCTCATATCCCCTCTTTGTTGTCGTACACTAATTTCTTGTTCCTTTTTGTATTAGTGATAACACTAACTAGTACCAGTAGATTAATTTTGAGATATATGTTCTTGATTTGTAGATGAGTGAACTGAAAAAACTTGTGGAGGAGGGAAAGATCAAATATATAGGTTTATCTGAAGCTAGCCCAGACACCATAAAGAGGGCACATGCAGTTCATCCTATTACAGCTCTTCAGATGGAATGGTCCGTCTGGACACGTGACATCGAGGAGGAGATTGTTCCTCTTTGCAGGTACTGTTAGACATTTTAAACCCAGATTTTCCCTACAACTGATATATTGTGTTCAGAATTAGGGACTACAATTCAAAATTAAGGCCTCTCATTGACGAAATGAAAGGAGTCCATTGATAAAATGAAAAGAGTACATTGATGTGAAAAGAGTCCATTTATTTGAAAAGAGTACGTTAGAATTAGTGGGCTTTTTGTGTGTTGAAAGCCTAAGGGTTCATTTGTATTTTATGTAACCCTATTTATTCTTTCCTTTTTTATCTTAGGTTCATGTTGCCTGTTAATGTTCCCCTTTGTATTATTTGTGATATGAGAAAATAATAAGAAAATTTGTACCCTGGTTTTTCTTCCTGTAGTAGGGTTTTCATTTAAATTTGTGTGTTGTCGTTATTTTCAATAGAATTCAATGCTCAAAGTACAAAAAACAGGAGGTTAAAATTAGGAACCACAGTTTGGCTTTATCAGATTTGGCAGTAGGTAACAGTTCGTTCAATTGATCTTCTAATCTTGAAGTCGTCCCCTAGACCTGTGGGGTATCCAAATGGTAAGGGATTTTGATGTTTGTATTGGGATATTTAGTATTACCTTCCAAGGTCTTGGGTTCAAGTTTCTGGGTTTTAACTTAATGTCAGAGTTGTCCTTAGGATGAATGAGGACTCCTAGAGATTAGTGAGGGTGGGACATGAGCATAATGCAAGGAGAAAGACTCCTCAACACCTTAGTTAAAATAAGAAGTTCAAGTTTGTAACAGATTTCCTATCATTTGTGCCCTTAGATTAAGGAAGCACTTGAGTTATGGATAACCTTTCTAGGCTACAATAATTTGTCCAATTTTGGATTTGTATTTTGATCATTGATTATTTTCACATATTGGCCACTGAATCTGTTCGAGCTGGGAGCCAGAGTTTCTTTAGTTCTTAAATGATTGGCTTTTGTCTTGTTACATTGCTTGATTTGCCCCTTTTTATGTCTATGTTTACGCTGTCATACTTTTCCTTTGCTAAATAAGACAATATTGGCATGTGATCTTTTTGCAGAGAGCTAGGCATCGGCATTGTTCCTTACAGCCCTCTCGGTCGAGGCTTCTTTGCTGGTAAAGCAGTTGTGGAAAGTTTACCTGTTGGTAGTCACTTGGTATCTATCTGTTCTGGACCATTATCTCTTTATCTCTCTCTCTCTCTTTCTAGTTAAGTCTAATACTCTTTGAATGAAATCAGTCTAAACTCTAAAGTAAATATAAAATCCTAGTTAACTCTCAAGGAAATCAGTAGGGAGTTTCAAGAGTATATAAAAGTCTCTCTCAAGAAAAGAAAAAATGACCAAGAATATCATCCTTGTTAACTCTCAAGATGACACCTTGAGAATCACTTTTGAGAGTTAAAAGATTTGGGACTGATTCTAACCTAGAATCACTTTTGTCTTTTTTAAAATCTTCGCAGCTAATTTGATATGAAAATTGCATTTATAAGTGTAAAATTTAATACAAAATTAATTTTAATTGATTAAAAGTGTGCTTTAAAGTGATTTAAAAAATGACAAGTGATTATGACAATTTTAAATCACTCCCAAACATATACGTACTCATTTGGCATTACATAATAACTTTCTTAAGTTTTTTTAAACATAAGCAAGCTATATTATTGATAATAAATGAGATTAATGCTCAAAGTACAAAAGTAATATACTATGAGCAATAAGAAGAAAAATGACTAAAAAGACAATCAAAATAACGATACAAACTAATCAAAATCCTCAATAACTCAAACCAAAAAGGAGAAAGAACAACCAAGCAAAATTATGCTTTTTCAATAAGAAGCCAAATTCTGTGGAAGAATTGCACACTAATAGCTTCGAAAAGAATGTAGATGGAACACCAATGAGAGACAAAAACGATTTTGAGCCCGACAAGACTTGCTAACAATTTCCAAACCAAAAAACTGCAAAGTAACATTAAATTCTTTGACAGGAGGAAATCATTCTTGCGCTCGACTTGAAAAGATGAAACGAACAACCAACTCAATCGAAATACCGAAAACTAAATTAATTTGCCAACAATAAGCTTCGAGATGAGTGAAGAGGGAACGCCAAGAGAACAACAACCATCCTTGCTGAATTTTCACTAAGATGAAAACCAAGAATTGCTAAACTTATTAATTGTTCAATTGGTTGGAAACAATTCTTCAGCTCAACTTCTTCAATGAATCTAGGGGGAGAACTAGTTCTGAATTAAGTGTTCAAGAGACTTGAATCCCAAACTCTTTATCTGCAGCCTTCAAACTTTACAAAGAAATTGATTATTAAACCATAAAGTGACTAAAATCAGATCTCAAATGAAAATTAGTTTGCATTTTTCTACTATTGACTTTAAATGGGTTGAAGTTTCACAAAACTTGTATTGAGAGGTTTTCGGAGGTCTGATTTCCAACATTCAAATCCTCTTCATTCTGAGACAAATCATTGAGATCTGTTTTTAAAGGGTCCTTTAAAGAATGATTCTCTAACTCATTTAACTTTTTCAAATGATCATCTTCGACACTGCTCACACTAAAAGGAGAGTCAAAATCTGAGTCACAATTCTTTTTGGATGGAGGGCCCAATGTTTGGCAAGAGGAGCCTCTTGATATCAAATAGCTACAGAAGTACTCTCGATAGATTCACTTTTGTGAATGTGGAAGTGAGGGCCGCTTCCTATGGAATTTTGGGCAAATTCTATAGAGCATCCACTAAACTAGGATACATGTGCAAGACCTTAAAGCACGGGCAATTTTAGAACTTCACTCGACTGATGCTGTGTGTGCAATTTTGTTAGAAGTAAAGTTCAAAACTACGATTTACCTTACAATACTCTAAACTATTGTCACTACGTAAAAGTTCAAGTCATTAGACACCTTTACTTAAGCATAGTATTATAAAGATAGACACTGCTCAGTTAAAATGTTTTTAAAAATTTTCAAGTGGGAGACTATATTAGTAAAAAAAATTTCAAGTGGGGGATTGTTGATGAAATTTTTTGAATATGTCACTATTACAAAATATTCATCTAATTGTGAGTTTGGAAAGGAGAGAAGATAAGCAAAAATAAGTTGCGTGTTGCCATCCAAGGAGAGATGGCTAGGCGATTAGATATACTAATCTCCACAGGCAAACTGCCATCCTATGGGAGATGGCTAAGAGTTTCGCTATAAACTTCACGCACTTGCCACCATCCTAGGTGAGATGGCTAGGCAAGATGAGATGTAAAATGATATTATTTTTTATTCCAACAAAGTATTTTCAAAATACTTTTACCGTTTTATAATTGATCCGTCATAATTTATTTCAAACGTTTTAATTCTGTTTTCTACTTAATTCCCAACGTTTCAATAATTAATTACCAAATGTTTTTTTTTAATTTAATTACCAAGTCTATTTTAGTCTCCTCACTTTCTAAACACTTGTCTTTCTTCATTTTGGATGTATGAGAAAAAAACAAGAAAAACTTTCTTTAAAAACTTTCTTTATGTGAGATTTCCGAACAAATCAAAGTGTCCATTTGAGTGTTGAGATTCCAATGAGTTTCCGGTGCAATTCTGATTGAAGAACGAGGTAGTTTTATCATGGGGACGATGGGGCTGTACGAATCTGTTTGCTTAAAAGAACAGAGCCGCGAAACGTCTTAAAGAGAGCGAGATCCACGACTTAACCTTTTATCTTAACTTATTTTTATCTTGTAGTAGACGATTTGACCAGGCAATCTGACCAGTAGGCAAGATACGAGGCAAATTGATCACGAGTTTTGTCTAGGCGATACTCCCTTCTAGGCGTTCCAACAGCTCTCCACTGAGAGTTTGGTTCTTTACTTAATAAACAAGAAAATGCAATTTATCTCCTCTCGAAAGGAACTCTCCATCAACAATGTGATTAACATCCAAAAAGCTTAAGGTTCAAAACATTACAAAAGTAAGTATATATATATATATATATTTAACCCACGTCACCTAACCACCATTTAACCCTGGTTAGGTGTATTACCCAAACTGCCCCTCCTAACATAAGTATGTATAATCGGTGGTCTAACAAAGAACTTTCTCACTCTTCTTTGATTGCACCTTTACGGACTCTCAGCGGAGTTCACAGTGACCTTTGGATTTACCTCATCCTTACCTTCTCTGGCTCTAGTGAAGCAGATTTCAGCTTTTGAAGTTTCAACTAGTTGAAATTTTATGACTGGATAAATGGATTTCTAGTGTATTGTCCACGCATCCTTTCTTTTAGAAGAAACTCAAACTTGAATCACATTCAACCACTTCATCCTTCAAAACTTGGTTTAATCTAATAGCATCCACCGGATTTGAAAAATCATAAAGAAATAAATCTCCTCTGACTTTACCGGGTGGATTGATTGATGAAATATCACCGAAGTCCAAGAAAATATTACCTCTTTTTTCTCATCATTTATTTTAAGTGTTGCCGGAATGAACCCGCAAAGATTCCCTTTCTACACAACATACCTTTTTCTTAAATTTTTAAATTCAGTTAACTAAAGTTAATATTACATGTTTTTCTTTGCCTGTTTGCTTAATGATATGGCATGTCCTTCCTGATAAAGTTGTGTTTGTCCATATGACTTCTTGTTTGTTTGTTTCTTTAAAGAGGCAGTTCAACTTTGGTGTTGGTATATATTAGAATTCTTCATTTGTATTGGGTTCATAATAAAGATATATTGCAAAATTCATTCCTTAGGCTACTCATCCTCGATTTGTTGAAGAAAACTTGGAGAAGAACAAACACATTTACACACGAATAGAGAAGCTTGCTGAAAAACACCAATGCTCTCCTGCTCAGCTTGCCCTTGCATGGGTTCTCGAGCAAGGCGATGATGTTGTTCCAATTCCAGGTGACTAGTAACTTTATAAAGTTTTAATTAGATACAGAACTTTAAATTATGATATTATGTCGTCCATCTCATCAACAACTAAATGATGACGTGACATGTTTACTGAACAAATTTTAGCTGATTTGATTGAGTACGGTAGACTAATGGTGGAAATGAATAGAATGATAAAATTGAATGACACATTTTAAAAGAGTTGCTTAAAATGACAGATATCTACTTTTGGAATGTCACATGTCAAATCAGCTAACATATGTGCAATAACGACATGTCTTATCATCATTCAATTAACTTTGTTAATCACATGGACTGCATAAAATCATAGCTCCAAATTTGAGGATGCAGTTGTTCAAACTCTTTTAGGTTGAAGAACTAAATAGAAAAGGTCAATGTTAATTACCAACCTTGTAACAAAAAAACAAGGCTGGATTGTTTTCATAAACGTAGCACTTTTGATCTATCTTTTACTAGTTGCATTAATAAACTCCCAAGACCTGTAATCATCATGCTGAGGCAGAACCTCTCTTCTTATGACTTCTTTCCTATGTCCCAAGGCACAACCAAGATAAAGAATTTGGATCAGAACATTGGTTCGTTGACAGTTAGGCTCAACAAAGATGACCTGAACCAAATTTCTGTGGCCGTACCCGAAAGTGAGGTAGCTGGAAATAGAACTTATGATAACATGGCTCATACAACATGGAAATATGCTATCACTCCAAAAGTGAATGACATCTCAACCTAAAGCATCCAAGGTTTGCAAACACCTTATGCCAATTTTATGAGATTTGGACATAGAAATCCAGATTATCTTACCATCATTTTGAATAGAGATTTATGAAGAGTTCTATAAAGGATGTTGCTGATAGAATGAAGGCCATGTTGCTTATCTCCAGGAGGGATTTTGGCATTTCTGAGTTAATAGCTGTAGAGGTACTGCGAACATTGATATGTATTAGAGTCATTATGAAGACTTTGTCATTGTTTTCTGCTTCTCTATTCACCAATCTTTCATCTTGCATTTATGTAGAATTTGTCTGTCGCCATTGCCGTTCTCCAATAATACAGGCTCTGATTCGTACCTATAAGCATTCCTTTCCTTTCTAGTTATATATTTGGGAAATTATTGAAAATGACACACATGTAACAAAATTTCAAATTCTAGCAACTATTACTGCCAATTGTTTTAAAAAACCAAACAAAAATTTGAAACCTAAACAATTTAAGTCTGGTTCAGTATCCATTTAGTGAAGGAGTCGAATTCTTAGTTAAATTTTAAAAACTATTTACTAGACAATTCCCCTGTGCTTATTGAATATTCAGCTACAAACTTCAGCACGACGGTGCTATGGTAGAGGGGCATCCAGTCATTTTTACCTTCAGTTTGCCTAGTTTTCTTCTTTTGGGTTCTAATTGTTTCAATTAAGCTTAGTTTTTGCCCTCATGCTTGATTTTTCCTGGCAGACCTACAAAATTAATCATCATATAAACGCATAAAGTATACGAAAGATCTTAAATTAACCCAAGTAAAATAGCACATTTTATGTGCTAATGAGAAACCTTAATTTAATATAGATATTAAAAAGAGAAAAAGGTAAGAGGTAGCATTTTTAAGGATAATTAACTAAACTACAGCAATTTGTAAAACATATTGCAACTGTAGCAACTTTATTAGATAAAATAAGTTGTTATTTTGATAGTTAGTTTAAGATAGTTTTGTTATTAATCAGTTGGGTAGTTTCTCTTTACTAAGTCTGCGTAAACATTCCAATATAGGGAAGTGTTAAAATTAATCTCATTCTTTTACTCCCAATTTCCACTTCTAATGTGGTAGTAGTATGATTTTTTTTTGGGTCAAATCACGGAGAGATTGACAAAACTAGCACTATTTTGGTTTTATATTTCAAAAGTAGCACGGTTTTAGAAAACTCTTAATTTTGTTTTTCTTGGTCAATCTTGTCTGAGATTGACCCCGAGATTCTTCACAAATTTGAGAAAACACTTTGAAGTAAATTTCTTGGTCTCTCTTAGTCAAACGTGTCACTAAGATTGTGCGTTTTTTTATTAAAATTTTGAAAATAAAGGAATATAGCAAATGATCAAAATACCCCTAGAATACCAACTGTTTGATATTCTCACAAAACCCTAAACCCTAAACACTTTTCGCATTTTGCCCGAGAACTAAGCAAGAACACTTCCAAAATCTTTCGAATTTCTCTAATTCTTGCTTTTCCAAATTTGAAGAAGCTATCCTCGAACTCAAATAAATCAAGGTAAATTACTTTGAATGATTCTATTGTTTAGGTTTTAGTTTTTAGTTTATGTTTTTTGTTTTTTAGTTTGAAATTTGAGGCAGATGGGAAACTCTATACTTTTGGTGTTATGATGTAGTTATTATTGAGTTAATCTGGGCTAGTGTTACTGTTTTTCCTGATTTCCTTTGATGAATCTCGACGATTTCATGAATTTGGGTCCGTGTCGATGATGAATCTCGGTCGAGATATATAAAACTACCTCGTTGAAGCAGTCTTGAGATCACATGAGTTTGACATGCATTATGTAGGTAAACCTCAAAGACGATTTCAGTCGAGATTGGATTGAGATTACCATACAGAATGCATTCAAAACCCCATCCCAATGCAATGTTGCCCGAGTTCAATTGCTTATTCCTGGTTTTTCAGTTAGGAATGGCTCGAGATTGACCTGAGATTCATCATAGAATACTGATATATGTGTATTCTCTTTTTCTTGCAGATGTCTTTTCTTACAAAGATCAATTTTAAGGACTTTTCCTTGGCCAACCTCACAAGTTGTTAGCACTTGGCAAATATAGTGTCGAACATAAAAAAAGCTTACACCCAAGCAAGTGCACATGTTCAAGAAAACAATATTTGGTCACTTCCTAGACATGAAGTTGGTTTTCAATGGACTACTCTGCCACTACATCCTCTTGAGAAAGGTTGAAGACGAACGAGATAACATTATTGTTGGGATTTATGTCCTAAAACTTGTAGATTGTAAATAGAATCCTTTGACCGTTATTAATAAAGTCTTATTATTATAATTTCAATAAATGTTATTGATTATATTATTAGTTTTTTCTTAATAACTTAAATATAATAAACTAACATGAGACTTGAATAGTATGTAGAGTCATATAAAGATCAATGTTCGAGATCAACTTAAATGGTCTATAGTATAGGGGTAAGGTTGGGTACCTTATCCTGGTAACACTATGGATACGACTTACTTTGTATTTGATACAAATGCAATGATCCAACGCGTTCGTGTAAGTGACATACGAGTAAGGGTATTCTATGTAATGAGTTTGCATAAGACCAACCACGAAATAGTAACCACTATATGTAACTTCGTTAACTAGTTGGGTTTCTATTTCATTAGAATGACCTAAGTAACTTAGTTTTAATCCTGAGTGTATTATGAACTTCTGTTCGTGAGGGATTGTCCTTTGATTCGTATGAGTGAGAGTGGCTAAATTGTCAACTCAATATGCTTATCATTTTGGGGACAAGACTGAATGGGGAGCTGGGAACATAATTACACAAAATGGAATTCACTCCTTTCCGAGTTTAGGGTTATTTATTAGAGGAGCACTGGTATTTAAAGACTAGAAGTAACCCAGGGGTAAAACGGTAATTCCACCCAGCTGGTGTTACGAACACTCGTAAAGGACTAGTTACTGTTATTAGTCTATATCTGTGGACACAAAAATATATCTACAGTAAGAAGAGTTCAGCTGTGAGTCTTTAATGGAATGTACACACAGTTAACGAATATTGATTAATGTGGTTAATGAGTTTAGCTAATTAATCTCATATCGTGATAGCTTCTGATCTGTAGGTCCATTAGGTCTCATTCCTAGCATATAAAGGGTAATGCGATTTATTTATATTGGTTGTAATTTGAAATGTTTAAATTTACTTTGGGAATTAGTATAATGTATGATGATACATTATAATATAAAGTTTATATTTTAATTAAACTTTATTATATAAATTTAATTTTGGATATGATTCAAAATTAATTTATGAGAGATAAAATATTTGAATGAGTTCAAATATTAATTTAATGTGAATTAGATTCATATTAAAATTATTGGTTATGAGAGAAATTTATATTTGAATAAGATTCAAATTTAAATTAAATTAAATATAAGATATTTAATTTTGAAATTAATTAATTGGGGAATTAATTAATAGTTTAGTTTAATTTTTTTAATTAAATTAATTAAAATTATAAAATATGTGAGAGATATTCATTAAATATGATTTAAATAAAATATTAATAAAATATGATTTAATTAATTAATTAATTAGTTAGTTTGATATTTCTATTAGGTTAATATTTTTTAAATTAATAGAACCCTATAATTCTCTCCTATTCCTCGAGAAGAGGGAGTTATAAATATGCAGAAGAAAACATGTTTTTCAACATAAGACATTTGTCTCTCTATGAATTCTCTTAGAGATTTTCTCAAAAAAAAATATCCATTGCATTTGGTTCCCACAAACCAATCTCATCCCAGAGGATAGGAAAGTCTTCGATGGGTGGTGTCCCCAATTCGGTGATTTGTAGATTTAGAGACGTCAAACTATGTGAGTTTTTCTTTCTCTAATCTATAATTAGAAAGCATGCTTAGCCTTTAAGTTATAATAAGAAAATTAGTTTCTGTATTATTTTGCTAATGTACAATATATTTTATGTTCCTAATTAAATTGATCTAAGGTCTTTGTAAAATCTTCCGCTGCTAAGGGTTTTAATCCCTTCAATTATCTCATTTAAACTACTCAGTCGAAAGGTCTCCTTTGGACGGAAGGACTTTGATACAATCATGTGGTTGAGGGCTAGGATGAGACGTCCCATCCAGTTTGACACTGATAAAGCCTTAAGGTTAAGACGCCTGTACCTTGGCGACTGGTCCAACATGAATGGGTTGGAGTTAGACAGAGATTGTAATACCCAGATTTTCTATCCCATTTGCTTGCTAGAAAGTTGAGAAGATAAGCGAAGAGTTGCTCAAGAGTCTCGAGCTAAAGCAAAGATCCCTAGACAACATCACAAGAAAGAAGTGAGAATCCCGAGCCTTGTTTGGTTGTGAGAAAAGGTAGAGAGAAAATCTCAGTGCATCTGGAGTCTGTGACGGATTGAGATCGAAAGACAAAAGAGGTAGAGAGCAAATCTCGATCTCTAGGTTGTGTTCGGTCTAGACTAGAAACAAGAGAAGGTGTAATTAGGATTCTTGGTTGATCTCAATCGAAATCTGACCGAAATCACTTAAAAGCACGTGATGAACAGATATTTTGGAATTTGTTTTGTTAGATTAGTGTTTTTCAGACCCAAGAAGTGTTTTAAAGACAAACAAGCCCTCATTTTCTCTCATTTCTTACCATCTTAGCTCAAGAGAGAAGAGTAGAGATAAGTGCGATGAGATTTGGGTCTTCTTGGAAATTTGGAAGCCACAACAAAAGAAGTGTTCCGATCAAGCTTGGTTGGGAGTTCTTTATCAAAAAAGCATTCGAAATGAAAGGTTTTGTTGAGTTAAGTTAAGGAAGAAAATTTAGAGCTTGAGGTTTAGATTCGAGTAAATTAAAGTTTCCTCTTCTTTGTTTAAGAAGGTGTAGAGCATGTTTTCTAGATTTGGATGTTGATTTAGAACTCTAAATATGTACAAGAGCTCGTTTTGAGCTTGGGCAAGCTTGTAGAAACAATCTTGAGCAAGCTAAGACCATCAAAGAGTTCAAAGAGATCAAGGTTAATAAGAAAAGAATTCTCTAGAGTAGAAAAGCGAAAAAGTAAAGAAGTTGGAGAAGTTTCCTTTAGTTGGAACCCAAAGTAACTTGATATTTTCTTGTTATTTTTAGGGTAAGAGGAAATGAGGCAAATCTATAACCCAAGAATCTAGCCAAAAGTTGTGAGTGACTAAAATGAATTTAAAATGAATTTAAAATGAATTTTTAAGCTTGATTGAAGAATGTATGTTTTAAAGCATGCTTTGAGTTTAAGCATTTACATATGCTAGATTTTTGAAATTATTTACGATACATGAGTTTTAAGTTTAGAAAAGAGTTATGAAAAAGCATGATTGAGTTAAAGTTTTAAAGTATTCAAATTGAGAAATGTTTCTTAAAATATGAGATTTATGAGAATGTGCTTGAATGCTAAGTTTCTACAAATATTTGAGCAAAGAGATTACTTAAAGCAAAGTTAGGTTTGAGACTTGCTTAATACAAGAGTTTTTCGTAAGCATGCTAACTTAAGTAAGTTAAAGTTTTAGCATGAGATTTCTGAATATGCTTATGTCTACACCGAGATGTCTTGATTTGATAGCAACTCTATGGGGGAGGTTGTCCTGTGCACAGAGGTCGTGTTGTGAGGGTATCCGATAGATGCCTAGAGTTTCCATCACATAGACTAGGTAAGAGATGAGGGCCTCTACGGACGCCTAGATTTTTCCATCTCATGATAGTTATAACGAGATTGAGTGCTATTGGTGCCTAGAGTTTTGTCTCATAGGTAATGTATCGAGGGATAGGGCTTCCATGCCTAGAGTTTTGTCTCGTAGATACAAAGAGTTCAATGTATATCAAGAAAGAAAGAAAAGAGAAAGTTGAAAGCTAAACATTGTATCAACAAAATAAGGGGAATTTTCTTGACGTACTGATCGTCAAGATAAACATTGTATGAAGAAAAATATTTTTCTTGATGGTCCTTTGCCATGACCATCAAGAAATCAAATTTGTGTGCGTTAAGAAAAACCAAATTTGTAGTAGTGGATGTAGATGCCGACAAAAACAATATTGAAGTTGGCCAAGAGGAAGGGTCGACGGTAGATGCATCGCAGGTCCCCAATAAAGATGCTAGGGTGCCCATGGATTGTAGCGATGTTGAAGATGGTGTGCCACCTTTTTTCCAATCCTTCCATTTGACGAACTAAAATTTGAAGGGTTGCGTTTCAACATACAAAGTCTCACCTCCTCTACCATCATCGAACCATAGCTAGACAAGGACGAGGAATGTAAAATATTTTAGGGTTACCTTTTAGGGTTTAGGTTTTAAACTAAATTTTGATGTATTGTAGGACAAGGAAGCACCTCCACCTTAACATAAGAGGAAGAAGCCGGTTAAATTCTCCTTGATGATGCAAAGAAACAAAAGTCCTTTATGATTTTTATGCCTTTACTTACTTTTTGTTAGATAATTGTTTTATAAAAGTTGTTTTTCAAAGTGAGCTACATCTCAGTTTTATTTTTGTATAACTACTAAAAGACCTTCGCTTGCAAATTGTTTAGAGGTTCAAGGTTAATGGTCAGCTAGTGTTGTTCAAAAGGGAAATGATGTCAGTTGATATCACGTCATCTCTCTGATCTAGAGTAGGTGATCTCGAAGGGCATGTGACAATTGAAGATGTAAGTTTAGGGTTAGGATTTAAGTTTTCTATTTAAAGTTAAGTTACTAATGTTTGACATTTTTGTAGACCATGGATCTACTTTTGACGCTCGTTCAACGAAAGATGCACTCGAGAGCATATCTGTGCAAATATGAATTTACGATATTGGACTCATCAGTCATGGTTAGTTCTCACTTTTTATGTTTAGGTTGTCTTAATTTGATTGATGTGACCCAAATAATACTTACTGTTTTTGTCATTTGTGTTCTGTAAGGACTGAATTCAACAAAATGAAACCATCACTCAATGTCTCAATGACGAAGGGATTTTAATGGAAGATGGCAAGAAGGCACCATGGATGGACTAGACTGCACATGCCTAATTATGGACCCATCCAGATCTGAGATACTTCTTTGACTATGCTATTGATGGCATCGAAGACCGCAGATCGTGGTCCAAAATTTATTGGGTGATGGGGCTAGTGGACATGAAACAACATTGGACGACGGTTGCGATTGACATCAAGCATTGCAAGGTGAGTGTCTTCAACTCTATGGCCAACGACATCGATGATTCTTTTGTTGTCCCGTCCTCCATACCTTCGTGCGTGTCATCTCCTCCCTTTGTATAGCAATTGGTCTAGTTAGCACAATATCATATTTCAAGAACCACCCTTAGCGAGTGAGAAGGACCAAAGAAGTTCTACAAAGTGGGAAGTTCTTGGATTGTGGAATGTTTTGCGCCAAGTTTGTTGAATGTGCTACGGTTGATGGCCCAATCGAATGTTTACATCAAAAGCACATGAAGTTGTTTAGACAACAATGCGTCATCGAGTTATGGGCGAATAAATATTTTTGGTTTGATTCATGTTAGTTTTGTAGCCACATAATTTTATCATACATTTTTTTATATTCTTTTAAAAAAATAATAATGACTAAGATTTTTATTTTTTCTTATAATAATCATTTTTTAAAAAAATTTGTTTAATGAGCATATTTATCATTTTAAAACAATCAATTTATGTAACGACCCAACTTTTCAAATCTAAGTCGAAGTCATTATTTTAGCACAAAACAATTTGTTTGACACAAGACATAGTAAACTTTAGTTAAAACAATAAGAAAATCGAAGAAAATTTTATTCGGGCCCTGTTTCAACAAATAAAATTCTAAAGTACTGTTTACAAAAAATGACTATTTGTAAACTCAGTTCAATCACAAAAAAAATATTTAAAACCATAAGCGGAAGCAGTTTAAAAGACATTTCTCCTATGGCATTCACGGCTCCTTCTTGTCCCTCATCGGTCTGCCCCTCGAGTTACCTTTGCCTGAAAAGTTAACATAAAAGGGTGAGTATAAACATACCCAGTAAGAGACCCACTACTGGTCCAGTTAGGAGAAAAATAAAACTGTTAACTTCTTAATAGAGTACCCTGCACAGTCACAGTCTTGTGATCCCGAAGGACACATTATCAGTCTAACGCCCCGAAGGACGCACATATCAGTCTAGTGTTCTGCAGAAACACCTATCAGTCTAATGCTCCCGAAGGATGCACAATAAGTGGTGATCCCGTAGGACACCTGCAAGGCACACATCCTAGTAGAAACTAACAATCTTCTCATCAGTCCATCCTAAACATCTTATCAGTCAATCATAATACAGTCAAATTATCTCAACACATAATTTCTTCACTTAACACCCTAACAGTCAACTTGTTGCATTTTAGCCCAAAGTTAGTCAGTAACATATCAACATGTCAGTTAAACAAACTAAGAAATCATAACATCCCTTCAGTTCACTAGCACACAGCCATACTTGGTATAGCTTACACCCAGTCCACACAACAGCCAACAAGTTCACATCCACATATTATATAGGCAAA
Source organism: Cucumis hystrix (assembly GCA_025688845.1). NCBI lineage: Eukaryota > Viridiplantae > Streptophyta > Magnoliopsida > Cucurbitales > Cucurbitaceae > Cucumis > Cucumis hystrix. The sequence continues at coordinate 352,597 of CM046892.1, read as the reverse complement.
ATCCACAATTTGCAGTTATTTCAACATCCATATGTGTATATATATAGTTCCAATCAAACACAGCATACATACAATCTCAAGTCTACTTCAAATATATTGATCATATTTGACATCTGTTCTCAGTTTAGGGGCAACATACAGTCAACATATTCTACTTTATAGGTGAGCCCAGTTGTAGAAAATCCCTTACCTCACTTTTATGCAAGTTCTTCAATCGAAGTAAATCCAATAAATCAAATCCTAAACATAACCAAACATAAAATCAACATCTTTCTAAATAGTTTCATCCATTCAATTTATCCTATAAGTAAATTCCACAACTTACCCAAGAAGTGGAGGATCGAACTCCAACGAAGCTTATTGCAAAACTCAAGGATTCTAACTCCAAATCACCAATATCACCTTCAAGCATAAACACCAATTCGACCAATTAAACAAACATCACATCTCAATGTAATTTAAATGCAAAACTTTATAACCCATCAATTTCATCCTTACCAAACGAATTTACAACAAACTTTGACGATTGACAGCCAAATAGAAGCAGCGACAATCGAACCTACACGAAAATCGTGCAAACAGATCGGAGTGTAAGTCGGCTTGCGATTTGCGGCTAGAAGACGAAGAGTCACACGGCAGACGCGGCTTCACGACCTACTGCTTCGCGTACTGTCGGCCGCTTCATGAACATAGTGATTTGCAAGGGAGAGACGACGCGAACGGTCGAGTTTGCGAGGGAGAGACGGTGAGAACAGTTGGACGGAGGTGCGGTGGCATGCCGACGCTTCACGAACGGCACAGATCTGAGTCACTAGTGGTGTGACGTGTGCAGCAGTAGACGGAGGAGGTTGAACTCGAACGGAGAGAAGAGATGTGAGGTGGTGGCGGTTGGGTAGGGTACGGGAAAAGGAAGAAGAAGGAAGAAGATGGGAAAAGGGGGCACGCGCGTGAAAGGGGAGGAGAGAGAGAGATTGGTTTTTCTTTCTTTTTTTTAAAACCATTATAATAATAATAAAAATTATTAAATTCTAATTATTATTATTATTTCTTATATTTTTAAATCCTTATTCCCTATCCTTTCCCAATAAATCCTAAAATACTAGAACACCCCAAAAATTTAAAATCTTTAAATAACAATGATTTGATATAAATAAAATAAGATAAAAATATATTACCTTAAAATTTTGGGGTGTTACAATTTATTTTTTAAAAAATATTTTAATATCACATTTATCTTATTTCTACTATTTTAGGAAAAAAGAAATTTATTTAAAAACTTCTAATATCACTTTTGACTTATTTATATCAGTTTTAGGAAAAAAAGAAAATCAATTTTAAACAAAAAAATCTTTTAATATCCATTTGATTTATTAATTTATTTTTCCCAAAATCTCAAAATATCTCATTTCATTTATTTTAGGAAAATGAAAACTTATTTTATTCATATAATATCCAATTTTGATTTTATTCTTATTAATTTTTCTGAATTTGTGGTACACCACGAGTCTATAAATAGGGACTTTTGCCATTTGGAAATGGGAGAAGAAAGTTTCTTAGAAAAAATTCTTTAGAGAAAGTTGGTAGAAAAAAAATTGTTCGAGCTACTTTGTAGATTGAAAATATTTTCCAAAAAGAAAAGTTTTTTTTAGAAAAGAAATATATCATGGATAGTATTATACTATTTTTTCATCATTATATCTTGCATACTACGAGTCATTTCATCATTATCATGCATTATAATTATATGTTTGTAAATATGTAGCTGTATGTATGTCATGAACTGTTGGCTAGTATTTTGTTTAAAAATCTCATTAATTAGTCATTGCATTTAACTTTTTATGCTTGAAAAATATTAGTAAAATTTATTCACTTTAGAATGATGATTGTTGCATTGTTGATAAAATTTCACACTCATAAACCTCACACTAGTAAAGAATTTCAAATATAATTTAACCATTCTCTCTCTTTAGAAAGATCAAAAGAGTCAAAGTTTTTACAAATAGTTGAAAAGATTTTCCACCCCTCATTCATTATTGGTTGATGTCATGGAAGATTAGTTTTCCAACCACGCAAATAATCAGAAAAGGATGTGTCAAAGTGTTAAAAGGACAATTGGCAAGGGTTTTAAAGCCCCTCGCTTAAGTTAAAAATAAACTAGTAGCAGAGGCATTCAAACAAGTGAAATTGGTATAGAACCAACCTTCGAACGATGTTTCTCCTTACCCACATGCTCTTACTTCTAAAAAGCTATTAGCTAGATTATTGAGGGCATACCTGACATCAGATTGTGGTTGAGCTCCACAAAAAATGAGCCATTTGAATGACTTAGTTTCTACAACAATTGAGAAAACCAACAAGAAGACCTTTGAAGACACAAATCTCAAAGGAAGGTTATATCAAAGTTTTTAGAAGAGAGAGATTGGGTGTAATAAAGAACAACATTTATGAAGACATTGAGGCAACACAATTGTGTCTAATCTCGGACGTCATCATTAATTCACCCAAGTTCAAGATGCCAAATTTTGAAAAGTATAATGGGACAACTACCTTAAAGGTCATTTCATCATGTACTGCTGAAGGATGTCAGTCCATTTCCACGATGACATTTTTTATTTACCAGTTTCAAGAACGCCTGATTTGACACTATTTGATCTCATGATAAGGAACGTATTCTTTATGAGGTATGATGAAGGCGCTACGAAGGTGTCAACCTAGTTGAGATGTGTTCTAGTGCACCTACTGAACCCACCCATTTTTTAGTGTTTGTTCATAAGAAGATAACCTAGTTGGCTCAACTACTCATTGGTACATGTAGTTGAATATCTCTCAAGTGCGCAAGTATTGAAATAGTACAAGGACATTATTAGTTTGACCTCATATACTTTAAATCTTATTGTATGAAAAAAGAAGCATTAGCCACTTTTAAGGAATATGCTTACAAATAGTTGATTAGAGGCAACCTTCTTTGACTAAGTAAGAAAATGTCACAAGTGTTATGAATATTTCATACTGCGATAAAATGCCTCTTACATTATGATAATAAAGTTTAAAGGTGAAGGGATTACGAATGATGCAGAAGTAGAAGTTAGCATCATTAAAAACATGATCCCACTAAAAGAAAAGATGAAATGCATGAGATCAGCTCGGGGCAGAGCATTATCAGCCATGTGTCACTACCATCATTTAAACAAGTGAACTATACAAAGGAAAAGTAAAAATATAAAGCAAAGAAATGACAACGAAGCACTTGTCTCTATCAGTAGTGCAATTCCATATGATATTTCTCTATGTTTGCAAAGCTTGAAGTATCACAATTAGAAATAAAGAACTACCTAAGATCACTAGAGAAATGGAAGGTTATTTTCTATTGGCTACCCCTCAAGATCAAGGCAAAACCTTTATAATAAGGGCACCTTTTAATCTCTTGTTGAATTGGATGACATCTTCATAACCATATGTATCCTATTTTTCCACAATAAAAATGGACTGTTGGCTTCCATTTTTTTTCAAGTATATTCTTTTTGGTCATCATGATGACTTTAGAAATGAAATCAACATGAAGGTTTGATTTCAATTTTTCATCTCTTAACCATGAGGAGAAGAATTAAAATGTGTTGTGCCTCGAGATGTTGAAATAGATAACAAGTGGATATATTGTTGAGCTAGTAAGCCAAAGTCTTTAAATGACTATGTTGCAAGATATCTGATAATCATCATCATTGTTGCTCATAAAATGGATTAGTAGGAGTTTCCTATTTTTATCAAAGATCATTTGGGGGCAGTCTCCCCTTATTTAATATATAAGGTGAAACTGGCTTTCTCTGTCGAAGTCCAAGTATCATCCATCTGAGCAAGATTGATTGCAAAGCATAGGACGTTTGTTATCGTTATTTGCATGAGAGAGCCAATTTCGAAGAAGATTCCCTCGCTTTAGAGACTATAAGAGCCTTTAAAGTTCATTATGAAGAGTTTAATGTCTAAGGAATGACTTTAAGATCTAAGTTACATTATTGCTGCCTTATATATACCTACTTATTACCATCAGTCTCAAGGACTAGAGATGGTGTTTTATTTGGTAAATAATCACTCAAATGAGATTTTCAAGTCAAATTAGCAACCAGATTACAACTCAAATCATGATACCTAATTATCAATTTTTGTGGAAAAGTAAACCACCTATTTTGTATGCTCTGACTGGTTTTCTTCTTTTGAAAAGAATCTAGAGAATGTTTGAAAAAAGAAAACTATTAAAATAAGCATGTCTTAGTAAGCATATACATGCATACAAGCATTCATGAATGACATTTATCAATTTGATTTTAGCTGTGATGGCACTCGTTCATGCCTGGCCTCCAGCTCTCTTTTTGTCATGTGGTGTTTGTTTATCCCTGGCCCTTGACGCTTTTTGCTGTGATAGTGCTTGTTTTATCTCTGGCCTTTGGCACCCTGTTTCTGTGATGGCGCTTGTTTTATCTCTAGCCTCTAACTTATTTATTCTTTTGTCATGAGGCACTTGTTTTATCCCTGGCCCTTGACACCCTGTTGCTACAAATGACGCTTGTTTTATCCCTGGCCTCTAGCTTATTTATTCTTTTGTCATGAGGCACTTGTTTTATCTCTGGTCCTTGACGCCAAGTTGTTGCGATGACTCTTGTTTTATCCCTGACCTCCAACTTATTTATTCTTTTGTCACGAGGCGCTTGTTTTATCCTTGGCCATCAGCTTATTTATTCTTTTGTCATGAGACTCTTGTTTTATCCCTGGCCCTTGACACTGTATCACTGTGATGACATTTGTTTTATCCTTGAGCTCCAGCTTATTTATTCTTGGTCATGAGACGCTTGTCTTATCCATGGTCATTGACGTCAGTAATTTATCTAAAATATCTTAGTTTGATGAGTTAGTGGCTACACCTTTGTCCACCTTCTAATTCTACAAGGTTGCACGAAGGGGGCATACTATAGCCACTTAATTTTATCATACATTTTTTTTATATTCTTTAATAATAATGACTAAGATTTTCTTTTATAATAATCATTTTTTAAAAAATTTTCTTTAATGAGCATATTTATCATTTTAAAAAAAATAAATTTATTTTTTTAAAAAATATTTTAATATCACATTTATCTTATTTGTACTACTTTAGGAAAAAAGAAATTTATTTAAAATCTTCTAATATCACTTTTGACTTATTTATATCATTTTAGGAAAAAAATAAAATCAATTTTAAACAAAAAATCTTTTAATATCCATTTGATTTATTAATTTATTTTTCACAAAATCTCAAAATATCTCATTTAATTTATTTTAGGAAAATAAAAATTTATTTTAGGAAAATAAAAATTTATTTTATTCACATAATATCCAATTTTGATTTTATTCTTATTAATATTTCCTAATTTGTGGTACACCCCAAGTCTATAAATAGGGAACCTTTGTTATTTCGAAAGGGGAGAATAAAGTTTCTTAGAAAAAATTCTTTAGAGAAAGTTGGTAGAAAAAAAAAATTGTAAGAGCTACTTTGTAGAAAGAAAATTCTTAGAGAGAATCTCTGTGAATTGAAAGAAAATTTCTGCAAAAGATGGATTTGTCTTATTCATTTCATTACTTTAGTGTCTTTACTGTTTTATTGTTGTTGTTGTTGTTTCTTTTTAGCAAATCAAATTTTATGTTGAAATAAACTTAGCTGGATGTTGCATTTGGTAGGGATTTACTTCCAAGGATCCGCACCTTATACAACAAATATTTTCTTTGGGATTTGAGTCCTTATTTTTCTTTTCTTCTCTTTTTTTAAAAGATAGAGAGAAGGAAAAAAAAATGTATAAGGAAAATTTTATTATTTTCTTACTATTTTTTTTCTTTTATTATTATTATTATTTTTTAAATCCTTTAGTTTTTTTTCCTCTCTAAAAAAATAGGGAGAAAGAAAAAGACATAAGAAAAATGTTTATTTTTGTATTTATCCTTATTTCATTACTTTTTTTTAAAATTCAAACTCTTGACCTTGATTTTCTTTTCTCTAAAATATAGAGAGAAAGAACGGGAAATAGATGAATGTTTATCATTATTATCGTTATTACTATTATCATTTTTTTTTATTATTACTATTTCCTTTTTCCATCTTTCTTTATCTATACATTCCTTCTAATTTTCCTTTTTTTTCTTTACTTATTTTATTTATTGTTATTATGTTTTCTTTCTTTTACTTATTCACATTACTATCATAATAATTATTGTTATATGCACTTAAATGTAACTCTTTGTATTAAAATTTTTTAATGTTTTAAAATCCTTCCGATTTAAAATTCTTTATGTTTTAAAAAATATTTTTTTAATCATTTAGCAAATTTGTCTCTAATGTTATAAGTTTTTTATGCTTTCAAAACCTTCAAAATTTAATCTATGAGTTCATATAGTTTCTTAAATGAATCTTTTCTTAAAACTTAACCGTTTTCTTTAAATAAAATCCTACAATGAATCTAGGAAATTTGGTAGTCCAATTTTCTAGAATTCTTGAGGTGAAGGATCAAACGTGTGGGAGTCCGAGATTTGATCCCAAGAAAAAATGATTTTAATCAACATTTTTTTAAAAAAAAATTATTTGAAGATTAGCCTATGATGGATTTTGAGAAATTGTAATAATTTCTCATTTTCTTAAGGTGAGAAATTTTCTTCAATATATAGTCTAATTAACGAAATTTTATTTTATGAGTTCATTGCCTGAAGTATTGGAGTAATGAGGGGTAAAATAAGACATTAGATTTTAAATAAATTAAAAAATATTTTCAATTCAAGATTTGAAATTTGGCCACCGTTTTTTTTAAATGGGTCTTGCGAGTGCTAATACCTTCGTCATACACAAATGACTCCCGAACTCAACTCTACTTTTCATAAATCATTTTCTAAAACTTGTTTAATTTATTTCGGTGTCCAATCACACCGTAAAAAAGATTGGTTGTGACTACTATTTTCTTTTAAAACTAACTCTTTTGAGGATGTTGACCTCTCCGTGTCGTTTTGGACACGTGGTGACTAATTTTTTATTGCTATAATCTTATGTGCTTCTGAATCTGTTGTAATCAAGTCTTGTAATAGATTCAACCTTGTAATTCTTTCATTACTCTTGTAATAAACTCACTCTTGTAATAAATTGATTCTTATAATAAATGGGTCTATGGTAATCAATTCATTCTTCTAATAAATTCATTCTTGCCATTACTATCATATTAAATCCATTATTTTAATCAAAGTCTTATTGAACCAGTACTAATGAGTTGCCCTCATCTATATAGATCTAAGGATAATCTCATGTGAATAGGTTCATAGTTAGCTTAGGATTAAGATTAAGTTACCTAGGTCATCAATAATTGAAATAATTAGTTTTAAGTAGTAAACGACGTTATAAAGTAAAAGTTACTATTTTATGGTTCAGTCTTATGTAAACTCTTTACATAGGATGTCTCCACTTTCATGTCTTTACATGAATAATTCAAGATCACATTGTTTGTACTAACTAATAAACAGGTCGCATCCATGGTGTCCCCAAAATAAGGTGTCCAGCCTTATTCGTATACTATAGACTATTTAGGTTATATACTCAAACTTGATCCACATTTATGTCATTACATAAAGTTCAAGTTTACTCAAAATATCCTCGAGACTTTAGTTTATTGGATTTAAGATTATAGTTTTTAATTTCACTAATAATTTCTCAATAACGACCAATATTGCAGAATGTTTAAACGCAATTTTGAAGATGCACGAGCACTACTGGTAATTGCTTTTTTAGACCACATAAGATCTGTGCACCAAGCATGTTGTCGAACGTAGGGAGATAGCATCAAGCCAAGAAACTGTATTATCTTACCACAACGAGTTCTAATTGAAATTGGCTGATTTAAGGACCAGAAGGTACGTAGTGAGGGTAATAGACCACCATAAGTTGGAGATTGTGGACAATCATATAAATCCTCGCGTCAATTTACTTAATAAAACCTGCATGTGAGGCGAGTTTAGTTACTAGGAAATTCGGTGTTTGCATGCACTCGTTGCTTTTAGGGTGAGGGACATCAATCTGTACACACTATGCTCCCGTGTCTGCTACATCGAGTCCTGGTTGGCTAGTTATGTTGAACCTATCTTCCCAGTATGTCATGTCTCAGAATGGAAAAATACAGAAGGGTTTGCCAATAGAGTCATCTTACCACCACAAATAGTTGGTCAAGTTTGTCATTGGCAATTGGTGCGCATCCTGTCAAGTGGGAAAATAGAGAAGAAGATTCACCGGCCAAAGCTGTAGGTCATAATAGGAAGCCATGTAGAGCCAAACTTGTTGAGCAATAATACATTTTTGTTGTTGTATTTGTTTTTTTTTAATTTATGAATGAAGTTAATATAAGACTTATGTGTTTCTTTTTCATACACGAGAATGCATTGATACTCTCATTTTCTTTTTTAATTCATCTTCATACACGAGAATGCAACAAACCTTTACATTTGTACATAAACAATAAGGAAATCAAATTAAGAAAATTACGAAACATAAATTGGGGGTCTATACATAAAAGGAAATTAAATTGGGGTCTATACATAAACAATAAGGAAATTAAATTGGGACCTATACATGATTGATAAAGAAAATTATATTGGGTGTCTCAATTCATCTCGAAGAGTATTGGGCTCGAGATTTAGTACCCCATGCTTCTGTTGATTAACTCGTTGACATCTCAGGGTAACCTTGGCCCGAAATTTGTTACTTCATGCTTATGGTTTCAACTCGTGGACATCTCGAGACTATGTGGGCTTAAGTTCTTTCACACCATGCATCTGTTTTTGAACTCACAGATATCTCAAGCCATTCGTTGACCGAGATTTTAACCCAAATGCTTCTATTTTGAACTTATGGATATCTCGAGCCATCTGTGGATAGAGAATTTTAATCCAAAAGCTTTTGTTTTTAAACTCAGGGGTTCTCGGGCCAAATATAGCCTAAGATCATTTTACACATAATGCTTATGTTATTTAGCTTGGGCCATCTTGAGGCAATTTTGCCCCATGGTCATTGACATAAGTGCTTTTGTTTTTTCAGCTTGGTGCATCTCGTGGCCACGATGGCTTGGAAACAATTAGCCTAAATGACTCTTGTGGCAAATTTGGCCGGAGAAAAATTATCCCTAATTTCTAAATCATTTAAGTTACATGATTTCAAAATATAAATGATTTTTGTCAATCTCATTAGAAGTATTTTTAAGCATACCACAATATGTAAATCATTTAGCCTAAACGACTTCAGTTACTAAGCCATCAAACTTACATGATTTCAATATATCAAAATACAAAGCTGAGTCATATTACAATTTCTCTATACAGACCACGCAAAGATAAGCATCAATACAAAAATCAGTTAACTGTATTTTAAATTACAAGAAGACTCTATTGGCTCATAATTGTGTTGTCAGTTGTCGACGAAATAGGGGGATGGTTTTTTGAATTTAGGGTTGGGAAGGAGGAGTGAGTTGCATTGTATTCAAAAAATTTACAACAATAAATCCCCCAATCATCCGCTGTTGTTTGTTGGGGTGCATCTGGTACACAATATACTGACCACAGTGTCAGAGGTAGATTGGGCTTCATTGTGAACACGCCACTGGACTGCATAAGAGCCGTAACAACGCACCTAGGACCCTCCTTGATCACATGGCATCCAACCTTCATCTCACAAAGCCTTTACAAAAACAATGTTGTGTGACATGCCATCCCCTTACCACCTAGTGTTGAGCACTTGGCTTGTCTTGGTATGGTTGCATGCCTATACACCTAGAGATTCTTCTCAACCATTAACCACAATACTTCCTTGCGTGGCCTCAATGGTAGTGTCGCCTATGACATGCTTGGCCGTCTAGGGTCTTCCTTGTCTAGGTGTGTCTTTGGCCACCTGGTCCATGGCTTTGGAGGTTTTCATGACATGGTTGGTTGTCCAACACTTAGCCAAAATTTTCTCTTTCTTTCCTTCTTTCCTTTCTTTGGCCGCCAACCCTAAGTTCTCAATCACTTAGGCAAATTTTTGCAACTACAAAATAATTCAACATCAACCACTAAAATTTAACTTCCCATACAATTTAGAAAAGTTAAGGACAAGGAAATCTAGGGTTTACAATTTGTTTCATTAAGAATTTAATGACATGTCTGTCATATTTTGTTCCAATATTTAGAATAAATAAAATGATTTAAAAAATAGTTAACCAACAATATTTTACAAAAAAAACTAAATTAAATAACTATTTTTAGACTGATTCTCGGTCAATCACTTATGAAAAATCACATGTCAACTAATCTCTCTAAAATAAATTTTAAATTATTTTAGATTTTTGTAAAATTAGTTCATGTCAAGCACATCATTTTGAGGAAAAGTGTTTTTTGTTGGAGAAAAAACAATTTTGATTATCTCAAAATTACTTCCAAATACACTCTCTTTTTTTTTTTTTTTGTGTGTGTGTAATATTAGGTTGACCTCAGCCAAGGACAAGAAAACAATAATGGTCTGACGAGTTTTCCAATCAGGTGCGTGAGGGTTTTTTATGACAATTTTCCAATATTTTGTTTGTTATTTGAAAATTAGTCTTTATGTTATTAATTAAGTAAATTAATTTTTGGTGCAAAGTAATATAAGAGTTGGGGAATTGTCAAAAATGACAAAATGGACAAACTATTTACACTTTATGACAAAATCAATTGTAACGAGTTTTTGTCATTTAGTGGTTTTTTGCCATACTGTGTAAATAATTTGTATTTTTTTATTATTCTTGAGAAACCTAGAGAGTTCCTAATTATCGAGGTTCCAAAAATGAACACAACAAAAGATCTTTTCAATCATTAATTTACAGCAACTTTCAAACTTAAATTCGAAAAATGTATAGGAAATTTTAATACAAAATTGATTTAGCTATCTAATTAAATTATAGTTAGAAACTTCAAATCCAAAACCATCGAATTAGACGTTGTTTTATCTACCAAATTTAAAATATGTAGAAGTTAAATTTGTAGTCAACCATTTTATGAGTTACGTATGTTTGTGTTTATGTTTTTGTTCAAGTAACAACTCAATTGAGTTATGCAATTCTTAAATTTATTTATTTTATTGTTTTAAAAAATTATTGAATTGTTAGTCTATAAATAAGAATTTGTTTGTCTATCTGTGATTGATTTAGTGTACCTCATCCCAATATGAAGATAGTTATTCTTTTTTTTTTCTCTTTTGATCTTGAGTTAAGTTGAGAGCAAAAATTCAAAAGTTAGGCTAGATTTGAGTAGTTTAAGATTGTCGTTCGGCTGGAATTAGTCATTATATCCTATCGAGACGTTGGTTAGTATGCTTCAGCCAGTGCAAAGTTAGGGAATAATAGTCGTTGAAAGCGGCCTAGCTCAACTATATATTGATCTTCCCAGTTTTCCTTGGATCTTGAGTTTTTATAAGCTTGTAGTTTTCTTTAAGCTTAGGCCTTTAGTATTTTTTCGGGATAACTTTTGATTTTTGAAATTGTTGTTGTATTTGTATGTTTGAACAGTAATTGTTTTATTGATACATCGTTTTCTTCAACAAAATGTTCATAGAAGAAGAAAAGTGTAAAAGTAGTTCAATAAAATGCACTCTATAAACCAAACATAGCTTCGTAGGTAAGACAAGACATTTGTCCCTTTTCAAGTTGGTTGGTTCGAGATGATCAATTTTGTAATTGTTTTATAACTTCTTTTATTGAAGTATAAGTACCCACAACTCCAATACATGATCCCATTAACATAATCAAACCAATGAACATTAATTTCCATCCAAATTTACGTACATCTTGATTAATCTTGAGGTAGCAAATACATGGAATCATAATGGAGGTTGCAACACCAGCAAATGCACCTATAAATGCCATCACATATGCAAAAAACGGAATTGACATAGCCACAATGAGAGTGGTGACAAGTAGTAGAGTTCTAATTGTAATTGACATCATACGAGTTGCTAAAAGTGGAGATGAATCTTCAATGGCATGGGCAATTGGATACATTATAGAACCATATTTTGAAAGTGGATTGAGGAGGCTTGTAAAAATTGCTATTTTTGTATTGATTTTATGCTGAGGAAGACTTAAGGTTATTTGTGACTCAATGTTCTCTCCATACATTAGATATCCCAAAATGGCCATCGAACTATAATTTATTGTGCTTAACACGAACGAAACCAATAGAACCTACAATCCAAAATTTGATATATATATCGTCAAGTTGTGAGAGTCTTAAAAATGAAAAGAATACTAACACAAAATATACAACATGGTCTATTTTTGTTTAGTCAAGAGATTTTGGTCCACCTTTACGTTTGAAATATTCTCATAACACAAAATAATAGTTAGAGTTATTTATAAATATATAGCGGAATGAAAGAAATATTTATAAATATAACAAATATGTAATAGACCACAATAGACTAGTGTTGTCTATCATGACACAAATAAATACGGATAATAGTTTATATTAGATGAACTAAGATATTTTGCTATATTTATAAATATTTAAAAAACTATTTAAAATAATTTTTAAAAATATTTTCTAAAAAGTTGTTTAGTTTCTAGAATTCAGTTTAAAATTCATGTACCTACCTAAGAAAAATTAAAATCAAACCATGGTAAAGAAATATAATTGCGAGAAAACAAACACAAATTTCAGTAACCAAATGATAGAAAGCAACTTAAACTTATTTCTTTAATAACATAATTAAACACCGGAACATATCACAGTCATCCTAAGTTGGCACATAGATAAAAACCCTAAATTGACCCACCATTTATCAAAAATTCATTTTTCTTGGGTAGCAAGCCCATGTGTGGAAATAAGTTAAGAAAACAATAATTTAATAGTTTTGCGTGGAAAATGATCTAATTAACAATTTTTAATATATTTACAATGAAACTAAAAATCTTAAATATCAACTTAGAAAAGGAAGACTTAAAAGGATTTAAAGACCAATGAGAATATATATTTGGGAGGGGGGAAGGTAGAAGAAGAGATGAAGATTTACCTTTGAGAAATGGGTTTTATTCCTCATAGAAGAGCGAAGAGAAGGGAAAACAACATGTGCACAATAACAAAAGGTAAATAAGCTTAGAGTAGTTGGTAATCCTTGAAATTTTAAAACAGAACCCTTTTGTTTGAATCCAACACCATCTACTACAGCTGCCCACAAGACACAAAAAGTCAAACAAATTGATCCCAAAATCCCACCAAATGAAATATAAGCCAAAGCTCGAAAACTCCTTGGCCATGTAGTTGGTAATATTACTAATGCAGTCACCATCATATACATCTTCCTTCCATCAATTCTTACACTCCCTACTCTAAAACCTTCATTTGGAAATAGCCTTTCTAATCCATCTCCTCCCATTATCAAAAACTCAACTGCAACCAAATATGATTCTAGATAAACAAATATTGCGACTATTACTCTTCCGGGGCTTCCGAACGCCAATGCCCCCACGTCCGGGTAAGTTTTTATATGCGGTTTTAGTTCCATGCACCGATGGAGAAGTATGCCCATGTAGTAACATATGGTTGCCAAAATGAAGAGAGCAATTAAACTTATCCACCCTCCTTCTGAAAGGGCAAAAGGGATTGATAACAACCCCACACCTAAATTTCCAATAAATGTAACTCACTAAGAAATTGACACATAAAAGGTGGACCAAAAAACATAAAGAAATAGAGAACCTACGACATAGAGAATAATATATTATAAGAGAGACTAATTCAAATAACATATCAAATGCACCTATAAAATTTGATATAACACATTTTTCTGAACCCTTCTTTATGATTAGAAAGATCTCATATTCAGTTGTTCAAAGCGTCACATATAACTCAATACATTCTAACATAAAACTTAAGATGAAATATTCTAACATTAAATGTATGCACAATTTAAAGGTATTTTAACATAAAACTTAAGATCAAATATTATAATGTTAAATGTATGCACAAGTACGTCATTTTGAATATATATAATTCAAGTAAGTAATGCATATAGAAATTAGTGGAATGAAAGGACAGACCCGATAGCGCATTAAGCCCATTGAGACAAGTTCGAAAGAGAGTGGTGCCTTCATTATTCATCAAAACTTGTCTCTCCATTTGGCTTTTGCTTGCCCAGTGCAAATAAATATCCAAACTAATAAAAATAGAATCAATGTTTTTTTCAAAATCAAATTGGAGAGCAATTGAAGTATTCGAACATTATTGTCAAAATACCTTCCTTCTTGTATGTGCATGTGTATAGCACAATTCAAATTCTTCAAAATTTAATCATGAAAATCAAATAATAATGATGACAATTTGGTTTTGCCCCCTAAAAAAAATATGCATTATTCTTATGTATCAATATGAGATTGATCTTTGGTTCATACCAACTCATTCAAAATTGAAAAAAAATGTCCTAAAAAATTACCATCAGCTTTTGAAGAAGAGAATAGAAAACATATCATTAAAACTTTAACCTAATTTATCGATCTTAATCTAACAATTGAAAGTTTTAGTCAAATGTGTTCTTTTTTTATAATTTTATTTGGTTTTCGGAAATTATGTTTTTTCTTCTAGATTTTAAGACGGTTTTCATCGATCTTAGTCTAACAATTGAAATTTTTAGTCAAATATATGCTAACTAATTTTTATAACTTGATTTGGATTTTAAAAACATTTCAAAAGAATTAACAAAACAAAAAAGAAACATAACTCGATAAATGTGAGATTTGGGTTTTCAAGGTTTCATCTCAAAGTCAACCTCTAATGTTTATATACGTAAACTTTAGAAACCAAAATTCAAAGGATTATTAAATAGATCAAAGTTGAAGACGTTGCTACCCGGACCTTCCCACATGAATGCGAGATTAATTCATGTATGAAAAACAATAATTTCTACTAGTATAGGAGACATTTGTAGGGTATTATTTTATTAATGAAAACATGGTTCAATTTAATTATAAGCTAAAAAATAACGTGGCTTCTGTATGATTCCATTGTGAGAGAGTGAAAGAGGAAAAGAATATAAAATAATAGAATTAGATGTTGGGTAACACTACGAATGGATAGAAGAATTTTGTAGAAAAAGATTATGAACCCTCTTTAAAGATAGAAAGATTTGAAAAGGCATGAAATTAGTAATTGAACACTTTGACTTGAGTTTTGACCTTTTTTCTTTTCAAAGTTTATAGGGACTTTTAGTTGCAATGTGTTGGTTTAAAGATAACTTGGAAGGAGAGCAACAAGTAATAAAAGGAAAAAAAAAAAAAAAAAAAAAAACCAAGAAATAGAGGTTAAAAGCAAAATTGTTAAATTTGTTATTTTTTCCAAGCTAGCTACTATCCATGAAATAATAAAAAATTTCATTAAAGCAAGATGTTAGAAAAGTTTCTTTACGTTTTCTTTTAGAATAATATGAATATTTATACAATTTAATTTTGGGTTAAAACTAGAATGCATTCCAAAATAAATTAAATGAATAAATTTATACAAATCATTGAAAATACATTTCCTAATATCCCTTAAGTTGGAGCATGTGATCACAGATGTCCAGCTTTTTTGAGAAGCAAAGTCTAAATAGTTGTTTTTGCCTAAAGTCTTAGTGCATTTCAATCTATTTTGTTCGTTAATGGAAAAATGAACTTTAAGCAATATGTAGTGCTGACTTACTATTACAAAATACTCAAGCCCCTCGATTTTAGATGTAATAGAAGCCATCTAGAGATACTCTAATTCTATTAATTAGCTCCCCAATGATGAGGTAATTTTGATTGACCGGATATTGTGTTAAGGCCTTCAGCCAATCAAATAACATTCATAATAGAGAAACTGCATCAGATGACAAAAAAATTTAGAAAAAAACAACTCATAGCACCTATTTTTTACATATTACAAATATGACAAGTAATTAGATATATGATCATATGGTTATTAGAGGGCTATTAGAGTGTTATCCACTTTTAAATATGCTACTTTTGCAATGTAGAAAAAGACATGGACCCTATTATTATAAATTATTTTACTATTTCTGTAAACGTCCCTTTATAATACCGATCATAAGTTTCAACTAATAGGTAAATAGCATTAGCAAAACTAGGTTGAACCAAAAGGGGCCTAAAATAGATTATTTTCAAAGGAAATTAATCTTTTGAAAAGTAGAAAAGAGATGGGTTTGAATTGAAAAGATAAACTAAATGCATGAAAAAAGTTGGATAGATTGAGAAAGACCAGGTTGAACCAAAAGGAGCCTAAGATAGAATCTTTTTAAAATAAACTGTTCACACTCCCTCCTGGATCACCTACTCTTAGTCTAAGAGACAGAGTGAAGTCCACAGATACTGTTCTTTTTCTAACAATACCTGTTGACCCTACTAGAACTAAAGCAGAGCTAAACATATAACATAGTGAAACCCAAACTTACAACGACCCTCACAAGTTTGAAATAGACATAAATACAACAACTACAAACCAAAGTTGATACATCTCAAAGTCTAACCTTATACAACCCACAACTAGAACTACTGAACCTAATTTATATATAGACCAGAGAACACAACTGAAACTACACATACTAGGGATGAAACTTTAAGGAAACACTATCAGATAAGCATATGAAGTCAAGTGTCGGTTCCACGATCTCTACCTGAAAAGTAAGAAAACATTTTTGAAAAGCGTGAGCTAAAACTCAATGAGTGACTAGTTTTAAAACCGAACATGCTTAATAAATCATCGAATAATAAACAACTTAAATAAATACTCTTTAAGCAAAACAAGAACAAATACATTTTAAGCAAAGCAAAGCAAAGCAAAATATATGGTTATCAAACTTAAATAGTTATCTTAAACATTTGTCTATCTTTTGCTATACCCTCTTTTGCTATACCCTCAATCTCTGTACTTTAAGAGATGAAAGTCTAGGCTTTGGTAGTACCCAATCTCGTGATGGCTACTTTGAGATGGAAAAATCTAGGTGTCTATAGAGACCCTCATATTTACCTAATCACAATGATGGAAACTCTAAGCATCTACTGAATACCCTCATCACAAGACCTCTGTGCACAGGAATAACTCTCTCGTAAGGTTGCCACTGATCTCTGGATAACTCTTAGGTATAGCCTAAAACATGCTAAAACAATCTCATGCTTTAAATCATTATCTCAAACTAAAACATCATGTTATATAAATCTCTTCCATTCAACAAGTCTCAAAACTATTAAACAAGTTTTGCTTTAAACAACTTTTAAACTTAAATACTTCTATAGACTCAACATTCATGTGTTTGTTCATAAACTATTGTATAAGAAAACATTCGCAGCAAACTCATTAACCAAACTCATGCTTTTCAATCTCTTCTAAACTTTAAATTCATGCTTCGAAAATCAACTTAATAAATCAAGTATGATTCTGAAATAACTTAACTTGAAGCATTCTTTAAACATAAACTTAGTAAAACATGTTTAGAAATCACTTTTAAATTCATTTTTGTCACTCATAGATGGTATGTTATGCATGGAGCTTTCCTAATGTTATCTAATTGAAATTTAAATTATCTAATTGAAGGCAAGCTGATTTCCTAATGTTATGCATGGAGTACTTTTAAATCAACTTAATAAATCAGCTTGCCTTCAATTAGATAATTTAAACTTAAAATCAAGATTTGGCCAATCTCTTCTTGCCTTCAATTAGATAATTTTAACTTCATTTTAAACCCCTAAAATCAGAAAACTTCAAAACTTAACCCAAAAATTTTAAAAACATCAAAACTACCTAAAACAAGTGACATGGCACAGTTGGCCACTGGGAATTGGCAGTAGGCAGCACTCGGGCACTGCTTGAGCTGTAATATCTACAAAACATTCATTTGAAGATATGTAATGCTAGGCTCTAATTTAGAGACTAGGTAGGCGGCTAGAATATGATGATGCAAAAAAAGATGAATGTCCCACCTAGGCGTTGCTGATTTCCTAATGTTATGCATGAAGTACAAGTTTTTCTCTCTATCGCCCAAGTGTAAGCGAAGAGAGGTTTCCTAGTGAGTCTAGGGTTGAACTCAAAAAATTGGTCTTCTAATTGAGTCTCTATTGCGTAGCTAACCTCATGTGGAATAATCTATATTGTATAATTATGCTTCCTAATTATAAACACTACTGTGTGATTGGCGATGCAAGAAGAACATGGAGATGAAATGTAATAAAATGTGAACTCATCTAGTAGGTGATGATTGAAGGAATATTTTACTAATAAATTTCAATGTGTTGTGTATTAATACTTTGAGGCTATATAAAACATTTATTAACTTGAAAATTAAAGTGGGCATCCCCTCAATGCCTTCTCCATACTTGCTCGCTTTTTGGGATTCAAATACTTAAGGTTAAGCTATGATTGTATCTAATTAGTCTATATGCATGATAAGGAATTTATCCTAATTTAAGGTGAGGATTCTATCGGTGCTTTCACCACACATGTTTGACATTTCTGCGACCTATTAGAAGTATGAATTCGACGATTAGATTGTATTTCTACAATTTCTTCGTTTCTGGTTAGGTAAATACGAGTGTTCATGTGTCAAGTGTTCATGTGTCAAGTGATCACAGTCAACACCATTGTCTTTTCTCTTGAAGAAAGACATTAATTGTTGGTTTAGCTAAGCAGAACTTAGAATACATACATTCGCGAGATTCTCTAATATTAATAGAATATTGCATTGTTCATTAATTAATTAAATGCGATAAGAATGGTAAGATAAAGAGATATGGGAGAATGGTAGAAGAAATATATTCATATTATTACTAAAACTTTAGGCCTCTCGGCCAAGGAGTGATCAATATTACACATTAATACAAATGAAATACAAAATGGAATACAAAGAAATAAATCAAGCCTCGGAATATGATTTCCCACATTCCTTGGCTCTGATTTTTTCCTGTTCTGATTAGGGGAAATGGTAGGATAAATCTCTCTTTTTGTTATAGACTCTCACCTAAAACTTTAAGAAAGAATAGATGTGTGAGCTTGCTCTTTGGGATCCAATTTTGCACGCTTTGATATGAAGCAAACGCATCTATTTATAGGCGAGGGTTGATGTGACAATACATTCTTCTAATAATTCTTCTGATAAGCTAGCTTAGCCCGAAAGACGACGTGAAGTCGACTTGACAACGTTATCCTTTAATGGTACTTGTCGACTATGTTGAACCCTTCAAACCATTAAACATTCTAAACTGATATATAAAATACTTACATGCAATACCACCCAGCAGAACCTAGATAACCCATAGTCATACATCAAGTGCAGCTCTGAAATAACTGACTTAGCAAAATAAACTTGATAGAGACATTATAACCAAAAATGTATCCAACAAGGATTTACACAACCTTAATATCTAAAGCTTACTAACTTGTGTTTGGACTTAGTGTTCTACAATAAATTATGTCTAAATGTAATTCTACTTGATAAGTCATGGATCATGGTCATCAAATACTAGATGTTCATTATGTATCTCTTTATCTCATAATGACTAAGTCCTCGTTGAGTACATGTTTTCCTACTGATTGCCCAAGTGTAAGCGAAACAATAGGTTTTCTTGGATGATCTAGGGTCGAACACAGGAAATTGATATCAAAGCTTAGTTCTAGGTTCTACTCTTCATTTAGGCGGTCTAAGAGAATAAACTATATAGTATAGAAAAGTGTAAGTTTAAACTACATCTACTTATCTACACTATAGAATCTATAAAGGGGAATTAATGATGGATGCGAGATGAAAATGTGAACTAACTTGTATAAAAGAAGTGGTGACGGAAAGTCTATGCATTATTAGGCGATTAAGCCCTACGAAAGCCTTGATGTGATATAACTTAGTTAACTAGCTTATGACTAAGACGAGCACCTCTAGGTATCCTTAAATGCCACATTTGCTCACCTTTCGGGATCCAAATGACTAAGCTTGGTTAAGCAAGATATATCTAGAAGAGTTCACCTATAAGACTTATAGAGCTTCTCTTTTAAGAGTGACAACCTTTCGGAGCCAAATACCTACACTTGTTCTCCTTTCGGGACACAAATGATGGACGTTATCTCACTAAGGAGAAGTTGAGTATTCTCCTTTCGCGACACATGTGAGACGCAACGTGACTTGAGTGTTCTGACGCATTTACATCCAAACACTCGGTCTTAGGGCCCTTAAGGTTTGCTTAATCGCCTAGTAACTTTCCTTTGTCTTAACTTACAACTTAACAAGTACTTTAGGCTATATAAACACTTAACAAGAGAAATAATCCAAACTACAACTTTATTAAACTTTTTCTAAGCTTTCTACAATAACTTTACAACATGGCCATAAATACAATAATTTAAACTTAAATTAAAACATCTTGGCGGCAGCCTTCTCGCCCAACAAGCCCTTCAACCTTCCTTACATGGCCTTAAAGCCTGCTTTTTGGAAGATGAGATTTAAAAACATAAATCTAAAAGACTCAATGAGGTTTTAAAGAAATCATTTTTGCAAAACCTTTGTAAATATCATTTCATCAAACATAACATAAGACAAAAATAGATCAGTTCATAGAAACATATCATTTAGCATAAATACTCATTTGTCACTAAACATTCCTTTCGACAAGGATCCCAAATCATTTTCTACGCTCAGTCTCATTACTTCGCGTTTAGACTACAGTAACAACAACATCCGAGAATATACAGATTTGTCATCTCATGCCGAGATGCAATGCACATCTTTTATACACTGTTTCGCCTCAACTCACCATGTAGCCCCTTTCACCCCATGGTGGCCTTTATTCCTTATGTGCACATAATAGTTAGCGCATTTACAAAGAAGAAACTAATGGTTTGAACACCATTTAACAATCAAATCACTTTAAAACATAATAGCTTTTCATACAAATCTCATTGGAAACATTTACATTGAAATAAACCACAATTTCAAATCAAAGAAAAAATAAGAAACGGGAAGTCATTTAAACATTTTATAGAAAACACTAAAAAAACTTGGCCTTAAACCCATATTGCTTCTACTTTCTTCTTCTTTCGTAGCAACTTTGGCAGTAGTTCAACTCTTAACCTTTTCTCTTGAATTGAGCAGAGCAACAACCACTAATGGTTTGAGCTTCACCCCCTATTTATACTACTTCCTAAATAAGCTTAGTCATCCTTAAGCTCTTGTCTGCTTGCCAGCTCTACTCTTAGTGGTGCACTTGTAAGCTTAAGGTTTAACTCAACCACGCTTAACTTAATCTCTACACGTGTACCTTTACAACACTTAAGAAATTTTTGGGAAGTTTCCTTAATTACTTCTTCTCGTCAATTTTTCTTTTCGTGTAACACCTTAATCGCATAGTGTCACTTAAACTTTAGAAGTCTATCTCGCGAACTACCTTAGTCAGTAACTTCTTATCAGATAGGATACTCAAAACACCATCTTTTCATATTGCCAATTTTTACTTCTTATTTCTAAATTTTAAGTGTGGGTCTTACAAAGCCTCTTACCAAGAATCTATCATAGATCCTAAACTACAAATAACATAAAGACAAATGAATACAGTGAAGAACGGATGGATTGAAAAGGCATAAATATACATTATATTAAAGAATAAAGTCCTACGACCACTTTACAATATGAAGCCTCTTCTTGCCTACTATTCAGGTCATCTCGGGTAGTCATCAGGCAAGCTCCTTTGTGATTTGCTAACTTCTTCTTTGTGTCAAATCCTGCGTTAAGACACTAAAACATGGTGAAATTGGCATGGAAGCTTATGTAAAGTGTATTTCTAAATATTTATGCATTTAAAACATAATCTACGCTTTGATTTCATTATTATATCTAAAAGACCATAATAACTTGTATTTCTACATGTTATCACACCCCCAAATTTAGAATAATACTTGTCCTCAAGCATAACTCCGTATCATGCTTGTCCCTGAGCACAATCCTCCTCAAAGACTCACCTTCCTCATTGCGTTTCTAAACTTCTCAAAATGCGATCAAGTTTTATTCGTTATACAGGGTTTACTCTCATCGCGTACTTCTCGCTATGAAAATATTTCTAAGTTCAAAATCCGGTAAGCTTAATACTCAAAATACCCTTGTTCATTTCCCACAAGAATCTTATTTTCAAATTCATAAATGGCTAAAGTTTATGAAGAGTTTTGAATCCTTTTATTTGGCAAAAGAATGCTTTTTATTTCTTTATATACTTGCAATTTGGCATTGAGTGGGAAATCATAGGCACTCTATGAGTTCGTTTCTCTTCTTAACTATAACTCTTATCACCTCTTATTACTAAACTCTCTAATATTTACTTTTGAAGTTATGCTTCTTATTTTTGCGAGAGGAGACAACATAGGAGTTGTTATTTCAATTGAATAAAAGAATACAAAAATTTTGAAATTTTACACAGTTTGGCTTTGTTTTAACTTTTTGTTAAAACGCCTTGACAGGATTTTCAAAAAGTTTAGAAAAGCTTTAGCTCGAATCTTATACACCCCCAAATTTAGAGTGTAGCAATGTCCTCATTGCTAAAAATGAATGAAAAGATTATTTGCAGAAAAATCTTACAAAAGAGGTTTGAGGTAAAGCTTGCTCACCTAGCAAACTATAGAAAGGTTTCCTAAGTAAGTTTCCTAAATAAGTTAAACGCCTAGATATCAAATGAAACTTTATTTTCCATTGTTTATTTCACTGAAGTTATCATTGAAACGTAAAGAAAAATTAAAGTACTAAAATGCAGGGAGCCATCCTTGAAACAAGAAAAACTAAACGCATAAAAATGGTGTTAAACTTTGTACTTGTATTACAAAGAACATAATTAGAAAGAAATAAAATTTACATAAGAAAGAGTTGAAATTTACAAAAGAATAATTATACAAAGAATTACAAAACATTCCCCTATTTTAGGTTGTGGTGGAGGTGGTGGCGGTTCTTGTGGTTGTGGTGGAGGTGGAGGTTGTTGATTCCTCCTTACTCTAACCGCCAGATCAAATTATGCCAGAGGTCGTACAATGTTTTGAGGAACTGGAATTTTGCTACACACTAACACATGTTGATATCTGAATAAACTAGTAAATTGTGTATCACATCTCGCGGCAAGTTCCTCAACCAAACCAATCAGTGTTTTATTTTGTTCCCTCATCGCCTAGTTCTGCTCCCTTAATGCCATGTTCTGCTCATTGATTGCAAGAAGTTGTAATTGGAGCTCTTGGTTCTGTGTTTTGAGCTCCGTCATTTCCTTCTTAAGCTGTTTTATTTGTGCCTCGTTGTTTACATTTGCATCATTCATCTTAAGTTCCAAATCGCTCAATTGTTTATGACTCCGCAAATGCATTTCTTAAAGGCTACTTTGGCACTAGATTAAGTCTTCAAATCCTTTATCCATGGGCTTGCATATGTAGCGATCTATGAGTTTGAAGAGGTAATCCTCATCAACAGCTTCTTCATACGTTTCTCTCACCACCTCCTCCATTCTAGCATGATGAGAGAAAGTCTCCGTGGTTTGCTTGGGCAGTGATGGGAGGTTTGTATCGCTAGCTACCTCAGGGTTTGTTTCATTTTCCTTTTGGAATTGGTCATCAACAACCTTCTCTATGAATTATTTTCTTTTTGGGGATAATTGATAACTTGTAGAAATACAAGTTATTATAGCCTTTTAATTAAAATAATGAAGTCTTATCACATCAAAATAGAAGAAAACAGAGGAAAAAGTAGGTGATTTGATTATTCTACAAAATGCATGATACAAAAGAACCTTATCCCTGTTTTACTATTCTTCAAATGCTCTTATCGCAGGATTTTAGGTGAAAAGGAGTGAAGCTCGATGATACCATGTATACCTAAGAAGACCCGTTCAACATTTGCGGTGCAAAGAAATACAAGCTAGGCGATTAAGACACTAGCAGACAAAAGTAGTTAGGCGGGAAATTCAGAGAAAGGACAAAAGGACATTTGCTCAGTGCTGTTGTAGCTTTTCAGAGGTCTTAATGGCGCGTGACGTATTGTCAACATCAACTCTCACCTTTAAATAGAGGCTCTCACTCCAGAATTTGTGTGCACATTTTGCCTGAGAGCAAGTTCATATCGTCTATCTTCTCCCTTCCCTTCAGTTTTAGATGAGAGCTTAGAATAAAAGAGAGAGAGAGAGTCATCCCCTCCATCCCCCCCTTCACTAATAGGCAAAAATTAGAGCCAAAGTGTATGAGAAATCAGACGCTACGATGTAACATCTTTGTTCGAATCCAGTTTGTAAATTTCTGTGTATTGCTTTGTAAGATGAATACTTTAGGCCTCTCTTTCTTCTTCCATTCTCCCATATTTCTTATCTTTTCCATGTTCAATTTGTTTGATTAGCTAGCTAGTAATAATTTGTGTTTTTTATACTGCGAGAATCAAAATGGATGTATTATGAGTTTTGCTAAGTTAAACGTGAATGTCGTAACATTAGGTATGTGGGAGAAAAGCAATGATACAGATTGTAATTGTTGGATAAGTGAGAACCACATTTAGCTAAGAAAATGGCAAAAAGATTGCAGTAATGTAATCTCATCGCAACAACACGAAGAGGTTGTCCATCTTAATTAAATATAAGTTACTAATAACACATTTAAGATGATCAGATAAAAATCAAAGTTTAACTTTGAGTATTTGTATCCACAACGACGAGCAAGTATGGTAACACACTTAGAAGATGCTCGCCTTAATTTGTAGTTAATACATGCTTTGTATCGCCTTGGAGTATTGAAGCACAATTTATTGTGATTAGATAATTAGACTTTTTCTTCTTTGTCATGCTTATAAAGAGTTCACATTCCACTATCTCATCTCGCCATGCTCACCTTGCATCACCAAGCACATTAGTGCAAATAGTTAAGTTAGTTTGCATATTGTTCATAATGATACTGTACAAGTTCGCATACTGTTCATAATGGTACTGTACAACTTATACCGCATGATTTACTACCCAATAGGATAAATTAGAAGTTTAAATTACCTGTGTTCGATCTTGAACTTACCTGGAAACCTCTCTTCGTTTATACTTGGGCGATACACAGGAAAACCTGAGCGAGAATGATTATTTCTATTAGTTAGCAACACATGAATAGAAGTGCACCTTTTATCGCATCGCTCTATTTAGTCGCCTAATAGTTGCTCATTTAGAGTCATTCTTATTAAATATATGAGCATAATACTTGTGAAAACATAACGCATAATGACAAACAAATAAACAAGCAACAATTGTAGGCTATCTGCCCCATCTTCTTGGTCTTTAAACCCGTCATAAATAAACGGGGTAGGGTCAGAGAGGGAGTCTTGAAAAATATCCTAGTTGGATCCCTCAGGGCTTAGAGGTTTATTTTGGCCTGTTGGCTCGACGACAAGAGCTAGAGGATTTTCCTCTTGTTGTGGGGTAGAGGTTTCTTCTGAATTTTGTGGGTTCTTTTTGGATTTTTAGGGAGGAGCTTACGTTTTGGATTTTTGGGAGTTTGAAAGGTGGTGGCCTTGAAGGATTTTGATTTTATGGGTGAGGGGAGGTTAGTGAGCTTCTTCTTCTTTTTGGGATTCTTTGGTGTAACAGATGACAAGGTGTCCTTAGAGGATTTTACTCTCTTCGAATCTGAGGCCTCTTCCTCGTCTTGCCGTTTGCGTTTCAGAGGGATCTTATCTTTGATTGTCAGTTGTGAGTTTGTGCAAAGTGATTACTTAATTCACTCAAGATTAATGTGTGAAGTGTGTTGGGTTTATATTCGGGTCTAAGCGATACGTCACTGAGCATGTTCACTGCATTCGATATGTCCATTATGTCTCTCTATATGGTGTAGTAACTAAGTCCTCATTGAGTACAAGTTTTCCTACTGCTTGCCCAAATGCAAGTGAAACAGTAAGTTTACCTGGATGATCCAGGATCGAACACAAGCGATTAATTCAAGACATTAATTCTATAAATTACTTATCATCTAGGCAGTATAAACGAATTAAAGAATAACAAATGTAAAGAATGTAAGACTAAGCTAAATTGCTAGACTAAGCCTAGAGAGTTTGAAAAGAGGGATTAAGATGATGAAATGGCAATGTGAACTAACTTGTATTCGAGAAGTGAGTGAAGGAATGTCTATGCATTATCATGCGATTAAGTAATGCGACAACCTTGATGGGATATAATTTACTGCTTGGTTATGTTTGGACTTAATAATTTCGTGTGTGTACAAAGAAATTGCCAATACGTCACTAAGTCAGGTCATTGTGCGTGATGCACTCACCGTAACTCTCTGTATATCATGCTTTAATTCTAGGCGATGAGTCATGGGTCATGACCATAGCATGTAAGATGCTCACTATGTACCTCTTCATCGTGTGATACATAAGTCCTCATTGAGTTCAAGTTTTCCTACTACTTGCCCAACTGCAAACGAAACAGTAGGTTCACCTGGATGATCCAGAGTGGAACACAGAGAATTGTTTGTAAATGTTAGTTATAGGGTTCACTTATCATTTAGGCATTATGACAATTAAGTACAAAGAATATAAATAAACTAAAACTGCTTACTTACACCTAGAGACTCATGCACAGAGAATAAATTATGGCAAGATGGAAGATTGAGCAAATAACTTGCGTTAAGGAAGGTAGTGATGGAAGGTCTCATGCTATCAGGTGAACAAGCTATATGACTACCTCAATGCAATATAACTCACCTTGCTATCTGATGATTAAGGCGTGCTCCTCTCAAAGTTATTAAACACCACACTTGGTCTCCTTTCACGGTCCAAATGACTAAAACAAGCTAAGTGGTTTATATCTTGTAATACTTATTTATTCTACTTGGAGTCCTTCACGTTCAAGGACAACAACCTCTCGGTGTCTATAGTCCATACTTGTTCGCCTTTCGGGATACAAATGAAAGAAGTTCTCTCACAAGATTGAGAAAACTCTACCTTACATGCGTTAGCCATGTCCTTGCTACTCACTCTCTCAGGTAGTTGGCGACATACACTAGCTAAGTGTAGAATGTAGCTCAGCTAACTCACTAAACGGTATAAATATAAATATTACTTATTGAGAACACATCATAAACCTAAATTACAAATTACACAAAGATAGATGAATAGTAGAGGCATGGATGGATTGAAAAGTGTATAAAGATACATTGTATTAATGAATGAAGGCCTTCGGCCAATGTATAATATAACTGAACACAATGTAAAAAAATAGTAAAATGGAAAGAGAAAGAAAGTGAAATACAAGTTAGGGGATCGGGGAATGAACTCTTCTCGTTCCAAACTTTAAGCTTTCGCATTACAATTTGGTTAGAGAAGATGGAGGAGAGTTGTACACACGGGGGTTAGGCTAATCCTTACCACCAACTCTCTAGGTTTTGGCCCATGCAGCACCCTTTGCCCATACAGGCCTTCTTGCACCCATTCAGTCGTGCTTTTTTACTTGATGAAGGAGGAGGCTTTATATAGTCAAGTTTTAGGCGGGAAACTTCTATTCCTCTGATTCTGCCACGCTGAAAGGAGCATGTGGTACGTCACATCATCTCCAACTACTCTTCTTGACTTCTAGTAAATCTTCTTCGCATCATAACGTAGATTCTTGCCCAGAAATTGTACTTGTCAGACAGTTTCATCTCGCATAATTACTTGGTCTTTTCACCTGGTCTTCTTGTGAGTACCCTACGACTCACTAGCTTCTTCCTTTGTTTATTATCCAACATTTAGTCATTGTAAATCATGTAAAAGATCCATTATACTTATGTAAGATGCAATTCTAACGTTGCATCGGTGATTAAAGATTTGCCCCTTACCCGACGTGACATTGTACATGTTGAGAGAGCCTACATATTGCCAACGCCATTAGTGATGCATCGGAAATATGTATCTTTTTTTCTGACGTTTTTAATGTCACGTCAGAGGAAATTTAATGGTATAATTAATTATTCTGGGTAGTTTTGACGTGCGTTAACAAGCATCGAGAAAAAACACCTCCCTCGACATCGGAGTTGGTGCGTTGAAAGAAACCCACTTCTTCTGATGTTTTGTTTCTCGATGAATTTTTGTTTGTCTGGAAAACCTCGATTTCTTGTGGTGGTTCAGGGTTTACAGTAGTGTTCTTCTTCTTTGATGTAACCTTTGTAGAACATCTTCACTATGTTTGGTTTTATTGCAGTCGCACCCTTGGAAAAATCTCCTCCATCTGAATGCTCTAATGGGTGACGGGAGAAAATCTGGCACAATTCCTTGGTAAGGATAGAGCCCCTTCTCTATCATGAACGGTTTGCTCACTTGGGAAGCAGATAATGGCCCTTCTGAATCATTTTCTTCATCTGCTTCCTCATCGTCGTTTTTATGCTTTTTCTTTGCTTTTTCTTTTCGCCTTTTCTCAACTTGTGCTCGCAAGAACTTCTTTGATACTTTTCTTATCTTTGTTGGTTTTGTCGACTCTTCCTCCAAAGGACTTAAGTCGTTGAGCTCTCTCTCAAACTCCTCAGTGATTTTCTCTTTCATTTTCTCTTTTTATTTGCCGTTCTTTGCTGACAGAGCTACTTCATCAGCTTTGCTAAGGAGCTCTTCTCGCTCCTTTAGCTTTGTTTCTTTCTTTTCTTGCTTCAAGGCCTTCACGCCATGCGCTTTTACCTTTATCTTCAACAACCCAGACTTTACCTTTTCTATCTTTTCCTGTGTCTTTCTCGCCAACCTGTCAAACTCAGTTTCATCTACTAGCGAGGAGGTACCTTCATTTGATACTCTTGTTCTCTCACCTCCTCACCTCTCTTTCTTGCCTCTTCCACTTTCTTCTTTTTTTTTCATCTTCCTTTTTCTTCTTCTCATCTTCTTTCTTCTTCTTCTCATCCTTTTTTTCTTCTTCTCTTCTTCCTTCTTCTTTTCTTCTTCTCCTTTTCCTTTTCTAGTCTTTCTCTTTTTGTCCTCTCCTCTCTTTCTTTCTTTTTGCTTTCTTCTTGTTCTTTTAGCTCTTTCTCTGTGAAACCACAAAATTTTCTAAGACCATTAGAAAAATTAAGTTCTTTGAATTGATTAAATGTTTAAGTTTTAAAGGAAGTTAAGGATAAAGAGTACCATGATTATTGGAGAAGAAGGGGAAAAAAGGGACATTTAAAATGGGTTACACTATGGTTTCAAAGTATTTTTTTAACTCTAAAGACTTCTGCTGGAAAATCTTTCATGTATTCAACTCAAGGGTCAGTTGAAGTTATTTTAGAGGTGAATGACTTCAGCTAACATCACGCCACATCTCGGGCCAATCAAGTAGGTGCTCAGGGTAGAGTGTGACATACTCAACCTTTTCCTTTCTTCCTTTTCTTTCTTTAACCTTTCTCACTTTTCTTGCTCTTTTTGCTCTTCTTCACTCTCTAAAGCCTATCCAAAGACTGTGGCAAGTAGGTGGCTTAACTTATCCTCAGGAAATTGAACTTTTACTCCTTTGATGGCCACCATCTTCATTGATGTTTCTTTTTTCCCTTGCTCCGTCACAAGACAGCCGAAAGGAGAATGCCCAACTCTTTCATTGGTCAGGCTTGCTTTGCCAACAGCGGGCTTGATATTGAGGGCTTCTGTGAGGTTTTTCTTTCCAGCATGATTGGTAAGAGATAATAGAGAAATGAATGAAATTCAAGGTTTTGGGAAAGGAAAACTTACTAATTTCATCGAAAGGGATTATTGGAAGACTTCGCAAGCTTAAAAGTTTGGATGAAGGATTCGTTTGGCTAAAAATTCCAAATAAGGGTTTTGGGAGGGTTTAAATAGGCGTTGTTCACTGTGGCTAAAAATTCCACATGATGGTCTGACACGAACGATTTGTTTCTCAATGGTGGTGTAATCATTACTTTTCAAATTTTAAATTTTTAAAAGAAATGAAGCGTTTCAAATTCCTCGAATGTAATACCCCAAATCTTAAGGTATATTTATATTATTCAAATCAAATTTGCCTTGCTTTGGTATGAAAGAAAAGAAGAAATGAAAAGTCATAAGCAGAACTACCCTACAAATGATTTAGAGTTGGCAGCAGTAGTGTTTGCACTGAAAATCTGGAGACATTATTTGTACGGTGAAAAGATACAAATCTTTACTGACCATAAGAGCCTGAAATACTTCTTCACCTAGAAGGAGTTAAATATGAGACAGCGAAGGTGGCTTGAGTTAGTAAAAGATTATGACTTTGAGATATTATATCATCCAGGTAAAGAGAATGTGGTTACCTGGGAGCAAGAAGATGATATGAGAGCTCGTTACCCAGAGTTATTCCAGAATTAGAACTTTCGAGGACGAAAGTTGCCTAAGGAGGGAAGAATGTAACACCCCAAATCTTAAGGTATATTTATATTATTCAAATCAAATTTGCCGTGCTTTGGTATGAAAGAAAAGAAGTGATGGAGGGAAAAGGAGTTGGGGAAAAGTAATAATTATCATATATATATTATATTATTATTATTATTATTTAATAAATAAATAAATAAAATAATAATAATAATATTAATTAACTTTTTCTTTTTTTTCTTTTCTTTCTTTTCTTTTCCCTTTCTTCTTCTTCCCGTACGCAGCCCCCCCCATCTTTCTCTTCTTCTTTCTCTCTTCTCCTTCTCCTTGCCCTAGCCGCCGACCGCCCCACCTAATTCCTCTTCCTCTCTTCTTCTTCCGTTCGCCCTTCACTCCGGTCGTCAAGATCATAGCCGCTTCGTCCGCCAGCCGAAACCCGCCGCCGCCTGGTACCGTTCGCACTCACGCCGTCTCTCCGCCACGAATCGTCTATTTGCAAGCTGCCGGTCTCCGTTTGTGAAGCCCAGCCGCCTCGTCAGCTCGTCGGTCGTTCGTGAGGCAGCCGCGCGTCTCTTTCCAGCCGCACGTTTCCATCTTCCAGCCGCGGATTTGAAACCGACCCATGCCCAAATCTATTGCACAATGTCTTTTGCTCTAGTCTTGTATGCCGCTGCCGCTACGTCGTTGTAATTTCGTTGGGTAAGGATGAAATTGATGGGTTTAAGGGTCTACATTGAAATTTCATTCAGTTGATGTTTGTTTAATTGGTTGCTTTGATGTTTGTTCTTGAAGGCGATATTGGAGATTTGAAGTTAGGGACCTTGAGTTTTGCCATAAGCTTCGTTGGAGTTCATTTCTCCACTTCTTGGGTAAGTTGTGAGATTTACATATGGGTGATTTGAATGGATGAAACTAATTAGAAGGATGTTGATTTTATGTTTGGTTATGTTTAGGAATTGATTTATTGGAAATTGTCTGATTGAAGAAATTGCATAAGAGTGAGGTAAGGGACTTCCTACTGGACTCACTTATAGCTTTGAGATGTGTTGGACTGTATGATTATGTTGGAATTGCGCAGGAATGTTGGATATGCTATATACGTTTGGTTGTGAGCCTGATGTTTAACTAAGATTGTGTTTCGACGAGAAAATATATAATTATGTATGGGTTTATGTGGTTTTGGTGTCAAGTGTATGTGGCGACTGACTGGCTATGTAAATATTCACATATGGTTGTTGAATGACTGAAAACAGTAGATGTATTTTATATAAGGGGAAGGTTGGAACTGATGGATGGTTGTTTAAACCGAGTGTAGGATACACTGTCGTGGTTGCGTGCTTATGACGGAGGGGGACTAATTAGTCATACCCCTTGTAGACCGAGGAGAATGTTTGGAGTATTTAGTTCGTTGACTGATATACTGACACGTTTGGACTGACCTTAGGTTAAATTGGAATAAAATGGTTGTTTGAAGTTAAGTGAAGAGTTTATGTGATAAAGACGTTTAACTGGATTGTAAATGATTGTTAAGATGTATGGAAGGGACTGAGGGGTAAATTATTGGTTTCCTAGTGGATAGTTACCTTGCGGGTGCCCTACGGGATTATCACCCTTTTGTGCATCCTTCGGGAGCATTGGCCTGATATGTGCATCCTTCGGGAGCACTGGACTGATATGTGTTTCTGCAGAACACTAGACTGATTTATGCATCCCTTGGACGTTAGACTGATTATGTGCATCCTACGGGATCACAAGACTGTGACTGTGCAGGGTACTCCATAAGAAGCTAATAATTTATTTTTCCCCTAACGGGACCAGTAGTGGGTCTCTTACTGGGTATGTTAATACTCATCCTTCTATGTTTAACTTTTCAGGCAAAGGTAACTCGAGGGGCAGACCGATGAGGGACAAGAAGGAGTCGTGATTGCCATAGAGGACTGTCTTTTAAACTGCTTCCGCTGATGGTTTTAAAATATTTTTGTTTGAACTTAGTTTATAAACAGTATTTTTTTTTTAAACAGTACTTTGAAATTTTATATTTTGAAATAGGGCCCGATTAAAGTTTTTCCTCGATTTCTCATGGTTTCAACTAAAGTTGCTGTGTCTTTTGTCAACAAATTGTTTTGTGCTAAAGTAATGACTTAGATTAGATGAGAAAAGTGGGGTCGTTACATCGAAACCCTAAGCTCAATCACACCTTGCAAGAATATCAAAACGTCTAATGCGTTTTGACACAAACCCTTCTCACGAGGTGGCTTCGTCGCGCAAAACTCTTCTTGGCGAGCCTATTAATTTCGGGAGATAACTTGCGCTCCCTAACTTAAAAAGAATACTAAACTATACACTCACAAAACTAACATAATTACAAGTATAAAATAATTACAAATATGATATGTACAAAAATTATGTATGCAGATTGTAAATAAGATAAGAAAGGTTTACTCGTTACAAAAGCATCCTTGCATTGAAGCTCTTTGGCAAAGAAAAATTGTGGTCTCATCGCGTACTACTTTGCATATCCCTCCTAACCGCATTGTCTTCTCCTGAACTTCCTTGATCATTTTCTACATGACTCTCTACATCACGATCATTCATCGCAATAAGCCTCTGCTTCCAATTATTCATTGCAATGTTCAAATGATTTTTCTTGGTCCTTATCGGTAGTAAATTAAGATACAAAACCCTACTCTAGGAATTGAAAAATCAATTCTCCGACAACGATGCCAAAAACATGATTGTGTGTTAACCAACAATGCCAAATACTTGCTTGTATTAGGTTAGCTAACTTAGGACTTGAGGGAATATTTGTTGTTGCGTATGTTGGTATTCAATTCTACATGATGAGTTATTGATTAAGATCATTGCATGCAAAATGCTTACTATAAATATTTTCATCATGTGATACTAAGTCCTCGTTGTGTACAAATTTTCCTATTACTTGCCCAAGTATAAGTGAAACAATAGGTTTACTTGGATGATCCAAGGTCGAACACAGGGAATTGATATCAAAGCTTAGTTCTACGGTTTACTACTCAATTATGCAGTATGAAAGAATAAATTATATAGTATGAAAGAATGTAAGATTAAAATATATCTACTTATGTACGCTAGAGAATCTGTAAAGGTGGAATAATGAAGGTGGTTGTGAGAATGAAACGCACATGTGAACTAACTTGTATAAAAGAAGATAGTGAAGGAAAGTCTATGCATTACCAGAAGATTAAGCTATGAAAGCATTGATGTGATATAACTTAGTTAACTAGCTTATGATTAAGGCGAGCACCTCTCGGTGTCTTTAAATGCCACACTTGCTCACCTATCTAGATCCAAATGACTAAACCTAGCTAAACAAGGTATATCTAGAAATGTTCACCTACAAGATTTATAGAGCTTCGGGTTTAAGGATGACAACCTATCATTGTCTAATACTCACACTTGTTCTCCTTTTAGGACACAAACAATGGAAGTTATCTCGCTGAGATGGAGTTTGTCAAAACTCCTCCTTGCGCTCGAGATAACTTTTAGAAATAAAAGTTATTGTATCCTCTTTTATAGAATAACGAGGCCAAAATGTATAGGAGAAGTGTATCAAAACATGTATTTTATGTTGAAAATGCATAAGTATTTAGAAATATACCTCGCATAAGCTTTCTTGCCTATTTTACCGCGATTTTAGTGCTTTAACGTAGGCTAGTAAACTAAAAGAAGACCATATCAAGAAGCGAGAAGCAGTTTGCTAGAAAACAAAAGTACTAGTTGGAGTGACATGATATGTTTACAGAGATTACTATTGGTACACTTAACTGTAAGGACAATTTCCCGCCCAAAAGTGCCTGTAAAAAGCCTCTTCTGTCTTTAAAAAAGGGGCCAGACTTTTAAACGGACCGGTCAAACGACCTGAAGGGGCCAAACCCTAGAGGAAGGTTGAAAGGAATAGCCTTTCCACCGTCTACAAGGAACTTATCTTATTCTTCTCCTATCAGATCGTAAAGTGAGAGCTTAGAGTCTGGGTAGGGAAGAATCCATCTTCCATTTCCCTCTTAACTTGCACTATTTTTCATTCTCTATTGTTTCCATTTTTTGTATCCTTAAATATATACTATTCATATTGTACAATGGCCAAAGGCCTACATTCTTTGATATATTACATGTTTATAACCTTTTCAATCTATCATTTCTTTACTTTCCATTTCTTTGTGTGTTGTTAGTATTTTAGGTTTGTAGAAAGTCTTTAAGAAGAAGTTTGGCCTATAATACTTATCACGTTAGTCGAGCAACATTCATCACTTGGTCAGTCGTCGCCAACTGCTCGAGAGGGTAAGTAGCAAGGATGTGGCTAACACACGCAAGGAAGAGTTTTCTTGACCTTGGCGAGATGACTTACCTCATTTGTACCCCAAAGCTGAATAAGTGTGGACACTAGGCGCCGAAAGGTTGATGTCCTTAAATGTGAAACTCTATAAGTTTTATAAGTAAATACATCTAGACATATTGCGCTTAAGCAAAATTAGTCATATGGATCCCGACAGGTGACCATGTGTGACGTTGAATGACTTCAAGAAGAGCACGTCTTAATCATAATCTGGTTAAGAGTACTATGTCGTGTTAAACCTTTTGCGTTACTTAAGCATCTTATGCAAGTTAATCTGCATTCCACCATCATTTAATCCTCTTTGCAAAAAACCTACAGGTGCAAATAAGTAAGTCATAGTTTAGTATTCTCTACATTTGTTTATTCATTCATACCACCTAATTGATAAGTAAACCATAGAACTAAGCTTTGATATTAATTCCCTGTGTTCGACCCTAGATCATCCAGGAAAACCTACTGCTTCGCTTACATTTTGGCAAGCAGTAGAAAAACTTTTACTTAACGAGGACTTAGCTAATGCACGATTATTTCGCACTAAGTAAGTATTTTGCAAGCAATGATCTTCACCAATGACTTATCGCATAGAATTAATCATGCATACATAACTTTGAGTCTGAATCAACAACGAGCCAGCACATTAGTCATATCCTTACTACTTGCTCTCTCAGATAGTTAGCGATGTACACTGGTCATGTGATGAAAATTGCTCAGCTAGTGTGAAAAAAATTATAAGTTAAGCTTCTTATCAAGAGTCTAACATATATCCTAAACTAGAAATAACACAAGGGCAAATGAACAATAAAAAGGGATGGATTGAAAAAGCATAAATATACACTGTATTAAAGAATAAAGTTGTTCGACCACTGTACAATATGAACAAATAAAATGTAAAGAAATACAAAACTGGAAAGAATAGAAATGATATTACAAGTTAGGGAGATGGAAAATGGGCTCTTCTTCACTCAAACCTTAAGCTTTCACTCCATAACTGACCGAAGAAGAGAAATAAATACTTTACAGACGGTGGAAAGGCCATTCTTTTCCACCTCTCTCTAGGGTTTAACCCATTCAGGCGTACTAGTGACTGATCCATTCAGACGTTAGATCCCCTCTTCTTGGTAAGGATGGAGTTCCTTTTTATAGGCAGATTTAGGCAGGAACTCTATCCTTATGAGTAGAGGTCTAAGAATATGGGTTAAACCCGAATAACCTAGACTACCCAACCCATATTATAAGGGTTGGGTTAAAAAATTGGATTTTTTCGGGTTCGGTTGGGTCTCGAGTTGGAGGATTGAAAACTTTTGTTCAGTCCAACCCAACCCGAATTAATATAATATATATACATTTATATTTGATATAAATATAAATGTATATATATTATATTAATTATTTATTTAATAAAATTAAAGAAATTAGGTCTCCTCCCTCCCTCATTCGACATTCCTCTCTTCTCAGTCCTCCCTCGCTCGTCACTTCCCTTCCATTCTCACATCTCCTCCATCTCCAATTCTCCTCCGTCTTCAACTCTCCTTCATCTCCCCGCGTGCTTTCCTTTTTTCTCCGTTCTCTTCCACGCACCGCATTTCATCTCCTCCTTCTCAGATCTCAAATCCTCACATCTCATCTCCTTCTCTTCTCAGATCTGAATCTGCGTCGCATCTCATCTCCTCCTTTTCACAAATCTCAAATTTGTGTTGCATCTCATCTTCTCTTCTTCTCAGATCTCAAATTCACACCGCATCTCATCTCCTCTTCTTCTCAAATCTCAAATCTGCGCTGCATCTCATCTCCTATTGTTCTCAGATCTTAAATTCACGCTGCATCTCATCTCCTCCTTTT
Source organism: Cucumis hystrix (assembly GCA_025688845.1). NCBI lineage: Eukaryota > Viridiplantae > Streptophyta > Magnoliopsida > Cucurbitales > Cucurbitaceae > Cucumis > Cucumis hystrix. The sequence continues at coordinate 316,052 of CM046892.1, read as the reverse complement.
CTCAAATCTTAAATCTACACCGCACCGCATCTCCTCCTCTTCTTAGATCTCAAATCATTTTTGCACCTTCATCCGTCTATCTTCTCATTTCTCATTTGGTGTTCTCAATCAATACAATCTGAAAACCCAACCTATAGTTTATGGATTGGGTTGGGTTGGGTTGAAAACTTATTTTGCCAATCCAACAACCCAAAAATATGAGTTGGGTTGAAAATGTCTCCCAACCCAACCCTACCCGTTTACACCCCTACGTATGAGCATGTCAGCGCCAAAAGCTGCCTATGTTAAGTCATATCAACTCCGCCTACCACTTTTGTCTTCTATCAAACCTCTTCTCGCCTACGGTTAAGGTCTTCTTGTGTAATCATCAGGCGAGCTTCTCTTTGATTTGCTAGCTTCTTCTTTTGTTTCCAATCCTACATTAAGAGATTAAAAATAGGGTGAAACAAACATGGAAGCTTATGTAAAGTGTATTTCTAAGTATTTATACATTTACAACATAAGTTATGAGCTTTGACACTTTTATCCTGCATTTTGGTCTCATTATTTTATCTAAAAGGCCATAATAATCTATATTTCTACCAGTTATCAATTTCTGAATATTTATAAATCTACAACAGAAGATACACGTTTTGACACATTTCTTATGCATTTTAGTCTCATTATTCTATCTAAAAGACTATAATAACTTATTTCTCCAACTTATCACACTCTCAAATTTAGAATAATGTTTGTCTTCAAACATGACTCTCCATCATGCTTGTCCCCAAGAACAATTCCTCCTCAAAGACTCACCTTCCCTCTTGCATTTCTCAACTTCTCAAAATTCAAGCTAGTTTTATTCGTTATTTAGAGTCTACTCTCATCGCGTACTTCTCGCTATGAAAACATTTTTAGGTTCAAAATGCGGCAAGCTTAATAATTTACTCGTGTTCATTCCCCACAAGAATCTTATTTTCAAAATTTAGAAATGGCTAAAGTTCCATAAGAGTTTCAAATCCTTTTATTTGGCAAAAGAATGCTTTTTATTTACTTATTTGCGTGAAGCTTGGCATTGAGTGGGAAATCATAGGCATTCTATGAGTTCGTTCCTCTCCTCAACTATAACTCTTATCACCTCTTATTACTCAATTTTCTATTTTTTACTTTTGAAGCTTTGCTTCTTATTTTTTAGAGGAGGCAACATAGGAGTTGTTATTTCAATTGAATGAAAGAATGACAAAATTTTTGAAATTTTACACTTTTTGGATTTGTTTTAACTTTTGTTAAAATGTCTTGTTTTTAAACGTCTTAACAGGATTTTCCAAAAGTTTCAAAAGCTTTAGCTTGGACCTCGCACACCCCCAAATTTAAAGTGTAGCAATGTCCTCATTGCTAAAAATGAATGATAAGATTATTCACAGAAAAAACTTACAAAATAGGTTTAAGGTAAAACTTGCTCATCTAACTGAAGTCATCATTGAAACGCAAAGAAATGTTAAAGTTCTTAAACGCGGGGAGCCTAACTTGTGACAATAAAAACTACACGCATAAAAATTGCATCAAAATATGTACTTGTATTGAAAAGAACATAAATACAAAGAATATAATTTACATAAGTAAAAATTAAAATTACTAAAAGAAGAAATATACAAAGAAATACAGAACATTCCTCTTTTTAAGGTTGTGGCAGCGGTTGTGGTTGTTGTTGTTGTATTGGTTGTGAAGGTTGTTGATTCCTCATTACTCGAACCATAGGATCAAATCTCGTCAAGGGTCTTACTATATCCTACGAAACCTGAGGTACTAGGATGGTACTACACACCAAAAGATGTTGATAGCTTAATAATGTAGTGAGTTGTGTATCACATCTCATGGTCAGCTCCTTTACCAAACCAGTCATCGTTTCATTTTGTTCCCTCATCACCTCGTTCTGCTCTCTTATTGTCGCATTCTGCTATTGGACTACAACAAGTTGTGTTTGGAGTTCTTGATTCTGCGTTTTAAGCTCCGTCATTTCTCCTTTTAGTTGATTTATTTGTGCCTCAATGTTTGCATTTGCGTTATCCACTTTGAGTTCCAAATCACTGAGTTGTTTTTTACTCTGCAAATGCATTTCTTGCAAGTTACTCTGGCATTGGATTACATCTTCAAACCCACACTCTATAGGTTTACAAACATGATAATCCAAGAATTTTAAAATATAATCTTCATCAACTTCTTCCTCTATTACTCTCACCGCCTCCTCCATTCTGGCGTTATGAGAGGAAGTGTTCATGGTTTGCTTGGGCAGTGAGAGGAGATGTGTCTCGCCATCTACCTCAAGGTTTGTTTCCTTTTCCCTTTGGAGTGAGTCATTAACAACCTCCTCTAAGGCTTCTTTTCTACTTGAGGATAACCCTGGGATAAACACCCCATCTTTTTGGCATGTCTTGATTGGATCCCTCAGGGCTCAGGGGTTTAGTTTGGCTAGTTGGTTTTGTGACAAGGGATTGAGGATTTTCCTCTTGTCGCGATGTGGTAGTTCCTTTTGTATTATGTAAAATAAGGACAATATTTTTATTAACTTCTTGCCCGGGCGAGGAAGGTTTAGTTTGAATTTCTTGGGATAGGGTTGGCGATTAGGATTCAAAGGGTTTAGATTTTTTGATTTTCTGAGGAGTTTGAGAGCTGGTGGCTTTGGAGGATTTGGATTTTGTGGGAGAGGGGAAGTCAGTGGGCTTCTTCTTTTGGGGACTTGTTGTTGACCCAGGCGGCAAGGTTTCCTTAGAGTCCTTTGCCTTAGAGGATTTTACTCTCTTCGATCCTAAGGCCTCCTTCTCATCTTGTCGTTTGCATTTTAATGGGACATTATCTTCCTCTTTATCTTCTTCATCATTACCATTCATCTCTTCAACCTCTGATTTACCGTCTTGTTTGGTTTTGAGGCGTTTTAGCTTAGTGTTAGGGCAAATATTGACTCATTAATATGTATCTTACTCTCAACCCATATCATGCATATGTTCATTATTTTGATATTTTTATGCAGAATGTGAAGGTAGACTTTGATACGAACCCAACGACAGGAAAATCACGTAATTCGGAGTTCAAACGAAGGAGAACGAAAAAAACAAACATTAGAAGCATTTTAGTAAATAAGTCATGACACGTGTCAAGTCCCACACATGCGCTCAGCCCCAAAGGCATGAGTTCGAAATCCATACAATGCATATTAAATTTGGATTTTCATAAGGTAGTACGACGTTGTTTCACCACGTGTTGCCTTCTAAGTGCGTTGGATTTTCATAAGGTAGTACGACGTTGGATTTTCTTCAATTTTCCAATTGCCAACTTGTAATTAAAACCTATCTTCCCGAAATTTTGCCCAATTTTCGTCAAATGCACGAATGCCTGGGCCTTGAGGTGATGAGTTCAAGCCCAAGAGGTGGTTATTTCTCTTCTTTTCTATAAATACCCCTACTAACCCCTAATTACACAATCAATTCACTATTTTCTTCAAAATTATCCCCCAATTCACCAAATTTCTCCCAAATTTCAGAATCTTTAGCCTCATTGTGCCATTTTTTCCTCATCAATTAAAATTCCAACAATCTTCATGATGGAGGGCTAAAATTCTTGAGGTAAGCGGGTTTAGGTTAATTCATTCTTTGAGAATTTGTCTTCTTTAAGTTCTCATGTAATTAGAGTTTGATTCAATCTTTATTTTGTTGTAAATTTTTGTTGGAATCCACAATTTTTTTATCAAGAAATAAACCCTTGTATCAATTGCTATAATTCTAGTCAATTTCTTTCTTGATTTTAGATTTAGATTCAATCTTTGTATGCAAAATACTTAAGTATCACAATTAATGCAAGATTAATTGGATTACTTTTCTTTACACAAAAATTTACTTGATTCTTGATTGTTTCTCACCAATTCTTGAAATTGAATGTTGCTTGATGAATTCCTTCTTGCCAAATTCTTGGAAATTAATTGCATTTTCTTGTGGCCACAATTAATTCCCAATTAATTCCTTGATTGCAAAATTATGAATGAACCTGTAATTTTCTTTGAAGAACAAGCTAGGGCTTTAGTTAATATTGCAAGAATTAAACTAACCCCCTATGGAAATCATCTCTTTTCTTGAACTTTGATCAAGATTCTTCCAAGATCAAGCAAGTTGATCTTGTAAAGAATCTTGAATCAAAGAACCCCTCTTAATTAAGCATGATTCAATTCTTAATCATCTTTGATTCAATGATAAGAATAGATTAATAGTCTAAGCCCATTCCTCACTTTTCTTATTGAATGTCAATCTTTAATTCCTTTTTCTTGTGAATTAAGTTGCAATTTAAATTTTCCTTTAATACTTGGTCTCTCTTAATTTCCCCCAAATTGTTTTTAATGTTTTTCTTTTCTTTTTGTTACTAATCTCAATTGTTTGAAGCTTTTATTCAAGAAAATATCTTAGCCTACACTCTCTTGGGTTTAACACTTATACTTGCACCTATCTAAGGTAAGCGTAAAGGGTAAACTATAAATATTTTTGTCAAAGCGAAACAAGGTAAGTACCCTTTTACAATGATTTTCATTGTCGAATATACTTATGTATAATAACAACCTTGCCAACATACTTTGCATAATTCTTTACTTTTTGCATAACAAATTTGCTCTTGTCACTTAGCCTTATTCTTGTGAATGGTAATGATGCAGTGAAGGGTTGAGGAAAACCAAACCACATCCTTTACCTCTACTTGGGGAAGTTTCTCTAACGTCGGACATGCCCTTAAGCACAATTTCTCAATCATGTGGGGGAAAGGTCTTGTACCACGAGAAAGCTTGACCCATGCTATAATGTGCTCGCTTATTATCTCGTCTATGTTCATCGGTATCTCCTCCATTATGCAATAGATGAGCATAATTCTTTCCATAGATATGGTGTTATCATGGCGAGTAGGAATGATCTTCTTTTTCACAAAAACCAACCAAATGCTGGCATCTTTGTTGAGGTTATGCGGGAAGAGCTGTTACTTCCCTGTTGGCGTTATGTTCCACTTTGTCCTGAGCCAAGGCCACAATTTTTAATGCATCTTCAAGATCTTGCTCTTATGGATTTTTTAAAATTGCATGTCCTATTTCGTTGGCTTCTAACCCAAAGAGCTCATTAATCGTGTCTGGCCCAAAATCTACTCTTTACCCCTTGACCTTGTGTAATGTTGCTCCTCATTGATATATCCTTTGTAAAATAACTTCACTAAGTCTGGTCTTATTGCGGTCATCCCTGGGAAAAATATTTTGCATCTAAACGCTCTGATGGGTGACGTGAGGAACTCTGGCAAGGTTCCTTGATACGGATAGTGTCCCTTCTCTATCATGAACTATTTGCTGGCTTGGGAAGAGGCGAGTGGCCCTTGTAAATCACTTTCTTCACCCACTTCCTCATCATCTTTTTTAGGCTTTCTTTTCGCCTCTTTTGAAATATGAAAGTAGACTATATACGAATCCAACAACATGAAAATCACCTAAATCAAAGTTCAAATGAAGGAGAATGGGCAAATTAAACATAAGGGGAAAATTGGTAAATAATGAAAAAGTCATGACACATGGCAGCTCCTCACACGCGTGCGCCCAGCCTCGAGGTCACCAGTTCGAATCACGTTAAACTCAATTTAAATTAGGATTTTCATAGCCCAATATGACGTCGTTTTGGCTCCCCCGCGAGGAGTTAATGCTTTCTCCATGCAAGCTTTCCACCAAGAAAACACCAAGATACATCCAGGGGAGTACACTATTCCCCTTTCCTTTCTCTTTCTCTTTACTTTGCCTTTTTTAAAGCTTTGAGGACAAAGCAAATTTTTAAGTGAGAGGTGGATAGCATATTTCTTGATACTTACTTTGTATATGAATATGGGGTACTTTTTTCCAAAAAAAAAATTTGAAAATTGCATATCTGCCCAACCCTTGAGTTGAGCTCAGGTTTGTGAATTTTCACATTTTAGATATAATTGTTATATTCTGGATATATTCTGAATACTTTGAATAGATTGAAAATGAGTAGTGAATGACTTGCTATCATTTTTTGTTTTAACCCCTTTTAGCCATACCATATTAAGATATATCCAGAAGTAACGTAAATCCCGAACCTTGGAAGAAAACTTTCCTTTGAAGTAACGAGAGGTTTAAGTGTTGAAGGAAGTTAAGGATAAAAGTGTTATAAAAAGTTGTGTCATGGTTAGTTGGAAAAAAGAAAATGTGACGACCCAGACTTTTCGGACTGACCGTCTAAGTCGTCAATTTGACACAAAACCGTTTGTTTACGAAAGAAATAGAACTTTAAATGAAACCATACGAATTCAAAGAAAATTTAATCGGGCCCTATTTTAAAATATGAAATTTTAAAGTACTGTTTACAAAACTTTAACTACTTGTAAATTCAGTTCAACAAAACATTTATAAAACCGTCAGCGGAAGCAGTTTAAAGGACAGTCTTCTATGGCCATTCACGAGTCCTTCTTGTCCCTCGTCGGTCTGCACCTCGTGTTACCTTTGCCTGAAAAGTTAAACATAAAAAGGGTGAGTATTAATATACTCAGTAAGGGACCCACTACTGGTCCCGTTCGGGGAAAAATAAATTATTAGTATCCTATGGTGTACCCTGCACAGTCACAGTCTAGTGCTCCCGAAGGATGCACATATCAGTCTAGTGCTCCCGAAGGATGCACATATCAGTCTAGTGCTCCCGAAGGATGCACATATCAGTCTAGTGCTCCCGAAGGATGCACATATAGGGGATGATCCCGAAGGACACCCGCAGGGTAACTATCCACTAGGAAAACTAATAATTTATCCCCTCAGTCCATTCTATACTTCTTAACAGTCAATTTACAACTCAATCAAACGTCCTCATCACGTGAACTTTCCCCTTAACCTCAAACAACCATTTTTATTCCAATTTAACCCGAGGACTGTCACAAACACGTTAATACCTCAGTCGACAGCAAAACCAACCATGACATCCACTTCAATCTAAAATAGCACGACTATGATTTCTCTTCCGTTCACAATACATCCTCATAGTCGTCTACCAGGCATTCAATTTACACAACAATCTACTCATTCAAGTCACACATTATATAATCACATCTACGATATCCAGACATTTCCACACCCTTACATTTGCACATATATATATATATATATTCAACCAGTCATAACATACTATCAACCACAAATCCACATTCAAACATACACCTCATAATCGTTATTTCTCCGCAGTATAACAGCACGAAACATACAGCCAACACATTCAAATAACATTTATTGAGTCCAGTAGAAAGTCCCTTACCTCGGCGTTAGGTAAGCTCCTTAACCTCACCAAGATCCCACTCGAATGAAACCAAACTTCCAATGAAGCTTGCTTCGAAACTTGGATATCCAAGCACCACCTTAATCAAACAACACCCGAACAACGGTTAATAATTAATCCAACCAACAACTCGAATTTGCTTTGAAACAACTAAAATTCATAACTTAAATTTGTTACCCGAGGCACCACTTCGACGATTTACTGTAAAACAATTGCAACGACACTCCACGGCACACGGCCGCCAGTTCGCGGAACCTTACGTATGGGTCGGTCGACGGTCGATTTCAAATCCGCGGCTGGAAAATGGAGAACCACGCGGCTGGGTTTCAAAGACGGAGCTGGGCACGTGTTAAACTCGGACTTAAACCACGCTTCAATGGGCGGCACCGGGCGACGGCAGCGACGGCGGCGGCGGCGCAAGGGAGGAGCAGCGGCTGGGTTTCAACCGGACGGTGGAGAGACCACGACCGCAACCCAAGCCACGATCGACGGCAAAGGATGCGCGATTGGCGTCGACTTCTGGTGAACGAAAAAGAAGAAAAAAAATGAGGGAGGCGGCGGCTTGGGCTTGGGCTTCGGGTGAACGGAGAATAGGAGACGCGGCTGCTTGGGTGGTCTCACGATGCGCGGCAGACGCTGCCCGGTCCACGGCGGTGGCGGACGGAGGTGCCAAGAGACAGATCTGAAGAGGGGCGGGGGTTTCGGCTGGTTTCGGTGCAAGCCGAGCGCCGGCGGCTATCAACGGCGACGGGGGAGGCGTGGCTGGTGCGGTGCGGCTGGGCTGGACGGCGTTGCGGCTGAGCGGGGCGGCGTGGTGGTCGGCGGCTAGGGCAGTGGGAAGATGGAGAAGAAGAAGAAAAATAGAGGGGGGGGGGGCTGCGTACGGGGGAAGAAGAAAGGGAAAAGAAAAAAAAAAAGAAAAAAAGAAAAAAAAAAATTATTTAATAATAATATTTAATAATCATAATATTAATAATAATAATAATATTTAAAATAATATTATTTTATTATTACCTTTTTTTTTTTTTTTTTTTTTTTTTTAGGGCGTTACAGAAAATTTTGGTAAAGTGTTGAGACTTTAGTGCAAGGAGTTTAGGGCTTATGTTGGTGTTGTGTAGATGCCAAAAGGAAGAGAAATAACCTCCAAACAAGAGACATTAGGCGTTTAGGACATATCAAGGCATTTAGAGTTAATCTTGAAGGTGTATTGGGCGGCCAAGGAGCAGAAATAACCTCTAAAATGGTTAGTATGCGTTTAATGTTAGGCACCTAAGGCTTGTGTAGTAGGTGTGTTAGAGGTTATTTGGCTTGTTGGTTGTGCACTAGGTGAGAAAGAACCTCTAAAGGAGTGTTAATGGACGAAGAAGACTGTCACTTAGAGGTTTTGTGGGCATTTACAGGTTATGTGAGAAGGTTGTTAAGCAAGAAGCTTGGCATGTGAGAAGAGCAAAGAGGATAGCAATGGATTGACATTAGGCGGTTTAGACTTGTCAAGGGACATTAGGCTTTTTGGTTAGGTGAGATGAAGAAAATATGGAGTTGGTAAAGTGCTTTACAAGTGTCTTTGCATGCTTAACTAAGATTTTTGCTAGTAGGAGGTGTCAATAAAAATTCATGCAAGCTTCAGTAAATAGGTCACTTCATATGAAGATTTCTCTCTTTTTACTCATACGTTTTGGCTGAAATTACTCCCAAAAGATCACAAATTAAGTCTAGTTTTTAGAGTAGGGCTGCTGGATGATTTTAAGCAAGAGAGGATTGAGTTTGAGTTAAAGAAAAAGAGGAATGTCAGTTTTTGGGTGAATCTGAGCAAGGTGGACTTCCAGAGGGCTGGATAGCTCATCCTTTGGAATTTAAAGCTGAACTTTTAAGGTAAGGAACTTAAGACGTTTCTAAGCATTTTTATAGAAGGAAATTTCCTCAAAATAGTTCTAAATTTTATGTTATGACTTTTCAAAGTTAGATCATATTTTCTAGATGAAAATTGAGTTTCTGGACAAGTTGGTGGCTAGCCTAGTGATGGGCTATGCTAGGCGAGATGGGCAGGTGATTTGATGTTCGTAGAGGTTATTGTGAAGAATGGTGTGGGATGCACAACTTACGCTCAAGGCGCGCACGGCCAAGGCAACGCGAGAGGAGGACTGTGCGGATTCCCAGGCTCACGGTCAGGGTGAGGTACGTGGCAAACCTCTTGTGAGGTTAGTACACAGGCAACCCAGCATGCAACCAAGGTCCTGCAGCCCACCCATGCACGTCAGGCAGTGACATCTGACGTTTTGAGCTATTTTTTATGGTTTTTGGATTTTCTTTTAGCAGACTTTTGATATTTTCTTAATAAAAGAGAATTAATTGGAATATTTTACCATTATTTCAGGACAAGAAGAGATCGGGCAAATTTATAGGCCAAGTATTTGAGCTTGTATGTGTGAGTGGAAATGTTTTATTTAAAGTGATTTCAAGCATGTTTTTAAGCCATGATTTATGATTAAATGTTTAAGCTATGTTATGAAATGTCTTTCAAGCATATTATTGTTTAAAGGTATTTATTTAAGCACACTGTTTATTGAGAAATGTTTAAGTTTACTAGAAAAGAGTTTATCAAAGAAATATTATTTAGGATTACTCAAGGAAGTTTTAAGGTTTCTGTTTTATGAATGTTTTATCGGAACCAAGCAATCTAAAAAATTACTCATCACGGGGCAAGCTTAAAATTTAACTCATGACGAGACAGGATTAAATTACTCATAACGGGGCATAATTACTTGTAACAGGGCAGGCATAAAAGTTTATCCTTAACAAGGCAGGATTAAAATGACCCGTTATGAGGCAGAGGCGTCAAGGAATTAGAGGTAAAGACGCTTACCTCTCAGGAGTAGATACTTGAGTTTCGAGCAAGAAAAACCAGAATTATGTTATTGTTTTCTAATTGCTTTAAGGTTTAAGCTTTCACGTTATGATTTGTTGTTTACTATTTAAAGAATTTACATATTACTGTTACAAAGATTTATGAAAAGTATTTAGAAAAATTACCACTCACTGAGCTCGTTTAGCTCATACTCTTCAAAATGTTTTCCTACTTTTCAGGGAGAGACCTTGTCCTCATAACCTGAATCGCTGCTACCTATCTACTGAAGGGTTTCGTTTGGTTATTGTATGTGTCATATTACCTTGTAATTATGTTCAGTTGGTCTTTGTGGTATCAGACTTAGGTTTTAGAATGTTAGGTTTTGGTTATATGTAAATAAGGTTACGTTTTATCTTTGTAAAACTTATAAAGTTTGTTTTAATAAAAAGGGTTCTACCCAATTGTGTTTCAATTTATGTGTTAGCTTCCGCGGTCATTTACAGTTTAATGATTAAGGTTAAGGGTCACCAGTGTCGTTCTTGAAGGGTTCGATATCGGTTGACTTCACGCCACGTCTCAGGCCAAGCAAGTAGGTGGTCAGGGTGGGACGTGACATATGCCACTTGGTTCTCAGTATACTTGCAGTATACAATCTCCAAATAAAACTCTTAAAGCAATAAAATCCATCTGATTAACTATGGCTTGGCATCTTTCTTTGCCACCAAGCTGATCAAATAATAATCAGAGTGCATCGTGACTTTGGAACCAACAATGTAGCTCCTATACTTTTCAATTGCAAATACTATCGTTATTACCTACTCTATATTTGTATAATTCTCCTGAGCTTCATTCAAAGTATTGATCGCGTAGTATATCAAGTGGATCACATTGTCTTTCTCTTAACCCTTGATCTTCAAATTATGGATTTGTAAGGGCAGATTTCGGTTAAGGTATGTTTTCAAAGCTTTTGTTTCTTTTAGCATTATGTAATCTATAATGAACGACTTAAATATGTTTTGTAATTTTTTTCTTTCATATTTTCAGGTTGTAGCAGCTAAACAATTCATTTACGAGGTACAACGGTTATTACCATGTACTTTTTCAAGTTTCGTCTATTCACAGTTTTGTTAATGGAATGTTGTAATAATTTCCTTTATTTCGTTCATAGTTTTTACTATTTGTTAAATGATTGGTTTTGTCCTATAACGGCCATTTGCTTACTGCCTTCATTTCATAATATTATGGAAACATCGTTTGATTCATTGCTTGCTTGGCATATTGCCATATAATTTGCGACTAACTACCACTTTGTTATACTTCATTAGTTTTGGTTGAAAAAAATTTATGTTTACAATTAGTTGGGTTGAAATTTTTAAATATATATATATATTATAATATTATTACTAAGTTCGAGTGATTTAAAAAGAAAGTCATGAAGTAAATATATATACCATATCATTTCTTTAAACCCAATACAAGTTATTATTGTACATTACTCATTTCAATTCGTACACTTTGTTTGGTTTTCGACAAGATTTTTAGCAGAATCATAAAACATAAAGAAAAAAAGTTTTTTAATCAAAAACCCGTAAAACGTAAACATGCACTTAGACGCACATTAGGTCAATGTAATCAAAAAACCTGTAGAGCGTAAACATGCACTTAGACGCGCATTAGGTCGATGTAGATTATATAAATGTGTAACTCACTCAATAGTATAACGTAGATCCGCATATCTTTAGAAGTTTTCACAAAGAAAATTGGATTTACAAATTTTTTCTTCATTTATTAAAGGGAACGATAAATGACCCACCCAAACAGGTTGTAATTCTATATATTATAATTTCTATAAATTCATGTACTAACAATTATGGAAAACATGTTGAAAGTCTAAAATTTCATTACTTTGTATCCTTTACTGAGATATTTTCGCAACGAGGCTTTGAACAATTGTGTTAGCAAAATTATGGTTCGAATAAATTTTCAAAAATTTTAAAACAAATCCAAAGTCTACAATTAGGTTAAGCAATTTTGTTTTTAAATTTACATGAGCTTTTTTTTTCAACAGGGTTTCAATCTAGAATTTCTAATGGACAAACAAGAATTTTCATCTCTACTTAACGCATTCATAACATCCCAACGTCAATTACTACTAATGTTGGAGTTGTTACAGAATGACACAAAGAGGATAACCCATGTACCTCACGACACTAGGCATAGAATTAGGCAATTAGCATACTTTCGCATGATCCATGTGTCAGACCTAGTGTACAAGATCGTTTAGACTGAGTACAAGATCGTTTAGACTAGGTACAACAGTACAAGATCGTTTAGATAGATACAAGATCATTTAGACTAGATACAAAATGGTTTACACTGGGTACAAAATCGTTTTTAATCATTTTTTCAAGTGTGTGTGATCGAGGGGTATGTTTGTTATTTCACATTGTGGGCTTGTGGACTTTTTCCTCTTTCAAAATTTTTCTATGTAAATATTTTTGTACTTTGTTCTATTTTTTTAAAAGCCCCATTTTTTATAATTTTTCCATTAAATATTTTCTAAATAAACTATATACTCTTTGAATAAAACATTTCCATAACATATAGAACAAAGCGACAAAATATTTACACTGTATAGAACAATTTTGAAAAGGAAAAAAACCCATAGGCCCACAATGAAAAATACCAAAAATGCCCCCGTCAACAAGCGATTAATTGACACTCGTAGACGTAATATATTTGGCAAACGATCTTGTAACAAAATCATTTAGATTTGGTACACGATCGTGTAAGACTCGTACCTAAAATTTAAGTTAAGTGAAAGTTTTGACTAAGTGGTAGACTAGTCGTTTTGGGTAGTCTTCGCGTAAGTTAAGAAGTGAAAGTTTTAAGTGTTAGACTAGGCATTTGGGGTAGTTTTCGCGAGAATAACCAAGTGTTTCGCGGAGATAAAGTCTGCGAGGAAGCTTTGAAGTTTAAGTTCGTGATAAGATTTTTATGCAAATTAAAGTTGGTTAGTTCGCGAAGAAGGTTTCTTGGAGTAAAAATGTAACCACACGATAAGATTATTCGCGAGAAATGTTAAGTGGTTGAAGTTATTCATGGTATGGAGTTAAGTGAGAAGAAAGGTCTGGCGAAGAAAATGTCAATCTAATTTGGCAGGGGTTAACGTGTAAGATTTATGATTTAAGCATGGGTGGGTTAAATATTAAATTTACACATGTAAAATTTTAAGCAGAAGCTGACGAACTGAGAAGAGTTTAAGCATGACTAAGTTAGTTTAAGGGTTCTATAAATAAAGGACTTGGTCATTAAGTAAGCAAAAAGATTTTTTATAAAAAAAACTAAAATGTTGTTGTTTTGCTTTGGAGAGAAGAAGTAAAACAAAGTGTTAAGTATTGCAGTTTGTTCCGCGAAAAGAGAAGGAAGAGGAGGATCTTTGGTAAAGTGTGGTGAATTCTTTCAAAGTTTTATGAGTGTTTTCTCTAAAATGAATTTATGTTAAAAACTTGTTATGATTTCTCTTCACTGATTTAAAAGAAAAATTCAAATGAGAAGTGTTTTAAAAGAGATTTCTATGAAAAGTTTGTATGTTTGCAAGAATGATTTGTTAAAGTTTGATTTGATTATTATGGTTTCAATACTATAAATGATTTTCAAACCATTGGTTGTTTCCTTGAGATGATGCTAACTTTTATGTGCACGTAAAGAGTCAAGGCCACCATGAGGTGTACGGGGCTATATGATGATAAGAAGTTGGCCTATACGTTGAAAAAAGCGTATAAAGCCTAGCGGCTTGAACAACAAGGACGAATATGTATGTTCTCAGATGATTTTGTTACAGTAGTCTAAATGCGAGTTAATGAGACCAAGCGTAGAAAACGATTCGGGATCCTTGGCGAAAAGAACAACTGGTTAATGGGTGTTTATGCTAATTGTATATTAATAAGATTTGCGAGTTGATTTAATTCTATTGTAAGAATGAATGCATGTGTTTTGACATGTTTTGCAAAATAAAGTGTTTAGTGATAAATTAATTTGTGTTGGAATTTATGATTTGGCAAAAATGATTTATAAAAGGGCATTGCGAAAAGGATTTCATAAAACCTCACTAAGTCTTTTAGACTTACGTTTTACAATTTTCATCCTCCAGGAACAGGTGTTTAGGCCAAGTAGAGAACAAGGTTGATGGGCGTGCGACGAATTGAGAAAGCTACCAGGCGTTAAGGAGTTTTGGATAAATGTAATTTATTTGGTCAAAGGGTTGTAATTGTATGTTCTCATTAAACGCATGTTATTAATAAAGTATACGTTTTGGTTATGTATTTATCATACTTGGCGCTTAAGGTTGACCACCGTTGCGTTTTGAGTTTTGATTGATAGTTTAAAAAGAGTTGAGAATAAGATTAGCGATAAGACCAACAGCAAAGTTTAAGCTAAATCGCATCATGTCCACTCTACTTCCTGTGTTTTGGTTGTCTTGCGGATTGGGGTATGACAGATCGTTTGGATTTGCTACCCAAATCTACCCAAATCTATCAAAATCTACCCAAATCTAAACGAATTTTTGTAGGAGTCTTTGGTATACGATAGTTTAGATTTGGCTATTTTTGGTACATGATCATTTAGATTTAGCTACCCAAATCTAAACAACGATCGTGTACTACTATCTCAACGATTGTTTTTCAAAGATCTTTTATATTTGCTACACGATCTTGAACTAAATAACCGTTTGAAAAAAAAAAACTTGCAAAAGAAGAAGAGAAAAAGACGAAGGAAATGTAAAGAAAAATTATATTGCAAAACAAAGAAGATGGAAACGAATGGCAAATCTGGAATATTGAAAAAAAATAGCCAGCGTCATGAACTTTTTTATTTTGTTACACGAACCGTAAATATTTTGATGGTTTGTTATATTTATAAAAAATTTCCCTTTTTTTTTTACTTTTTCATGGATATTTTCTAAATAAAAGAAGTATTTGAAACAAACCATACAGAAATATTTTCTAAAAAAACTCAAATTAAACTAAAACTCTTCCTTCCACGGTGATTAGGAAGACAAGATGTTGACTTTCGATAATATTATCGAAATAATTAATTTATTTTATTTTAAAATGTCAAATTAAATTCAAATAGATTAATTTTCACTCTTGTTTATTGGTAATAATAGTGATCAATAACATAAGAAACATTTTAAAATAAAAATTATATATTTTAGAAATGGTTTTTTCTTTAATAACACAAGAAAAATATTTTTTTCCAATGAGTGTTGTGGGGTTCTGATATATTCCCCCATACACAACAAAATCCAAACCATTAATATTTTATTTGGAGACTACTAAACATAATTTCAGTGCCTTGTAATACCCGCTGAATCAAGATTGGACCGCTCTGCATTAGAAGCTCATAGCGACATAAGGCGACACAGAGAGCCCTTGACATATTTTTAGTGTAAACGTAATAGTTTAATTGACATATAAGAAGTCAATTCTGAATTATTAATTTATTGACAATGGTTAATTGTCTTAAATAGTTTTGCCATGATACGTATACATGTTAGACTATATTGAAAATTCATGAAACATCCAAAGATTTTAGAGGTGTCATTGATGCACTCATTGATAGTGGATTCAATTACTGAAAGAAAAAAGGCCAAGAAATGTGTTTATGACAAATATAGTGGCTACTGGCGATAGAACATAGTTCTAACTCCACAAATCTTGAAGAGAAAGGCTACAAAGCCCATTATTTAGTAGTGTTTAGATTTAGTATTGGATATGTTACAATGCATCGAACATTTATTGTGGACTAGTATTTTTAGAAGAGAGCTCCAAATATTTATTGGACTCATCAAACATGCATCAAACATTTATTTTTAGAAGAGAGCTTCAAATATCATCGATTGCAAATATTCCTTCAAATATTTTATTAGTATCACTTCCTATAAACACATTTGAAACACATTTGTTCCAATTGTCTGAACTGTTGTGTTCCAAAGAATATAACAAGTTAGATATGTAATCCCGTTGATCATTTTTAGTATAATGCCCTTCTTCAATCGGTATATACCAAAAAAAAAGTACAAATGAGCAATAAATTAGTTACAAGAAAAGAAAATGTTGTTGTGGTTACCTTAATTATCTACCACTATAAGTGGTTAAGAAAAAGTTTGACGTTTAGATCATGTGACATATATTTATTTTTTACATCCGAAGGAATAGATAAGGGTACAAAAGAATCATTATTTTAATTAAGGCAAATCACAATCATCAGGTGACAACAAAATTTATAAAAACAGTAATTAAATGGTTATTTAGAAAAACAGTAATTAAATGGTTATCAAAAACCTATCAGATGACTCTACGCTTTTATATTTGTTATTTTTGTAATTTAGAAAATATAGAGATATGGATCCTATTATCATTACTTTTTTTTGTTATTTTTGTAAATACCCCTTAAATTATGAGTATGGATATAATAATTAACTATTTTCAAAGTGAATATTAATTTCAATTTTTGTTGTAATTAAAAATGTATATTTAACTTTTTGTATTACTTTGTTCTCTATAAACTTAATTTATGTTTATTTTATTACTTGTCGAAAGAAAAACGAATTATAATATTTATAAAATATAACAAAATTTCATGTTCTATTAATTATAGATAATGAACAACATTATTAAACTTCCACTGTCGTCTACTAGTAATTTTGATAGAAACTAATAAAAGTCTATCTATCAGTGTCTATTAGCGGTATTGATAGAAATTGATAGAAGTGGTATTGATAGAAATTGATAGAAGTCAATCTATCCGTGTCTATCAACAAAAATTTATAAGTATTTTAAACAACTTTGTCGTTAACAATAATTTTCCTTCTAATTTTTCATTCATATAAAGTTATTTTAATATTTTTACCTAGGTAAAAAGAGATAAAAATTACTCAGTCAACTATAGTCAACTATGATTAAGTAAAGGTTGTTTAATTATTCAAAGTCATATCATATGAAAACAAATATGAATAGCAATGTGATAATTGTTTTGTCTTATATACTTGTAAGTTCATAAAGGATGGAGAAGAATCAGTTTGAAAGAAGAATGCTTAAGAAAAAAAATACAAAAAGTATCTATGAACTACGAGGTTTGTTATAATTTCTTTTAGAGAGTTTGTCTCTATATTCAATTAAAGTGAGTTAAACTATTTTATTAAAAAAAAAAATCTTTATGAAGAAAGGTTTTAGGCTTACCTCTAATATATTGAATATATTAATTTAGAGCCGTGCAGATTCGATGTTTTAAAAGTAAATAAAGTTTATATATATGCGCAAAACATATCAATGGAAATGCCACTGAAAGCATTAAAAATTTTTGGGTGAAACTTTATAAGAAGAGGTTAGAACAAAAGCTTCTGATCGATTCCATGGATTGGACCAAGCTGCCATCCAATCACAAGACACACCATCATTATTTAAACCACGATAAACACACGCAGCAGAAGACCCACGGGCTGTGCCTGAAGTTTTGACTTGAAGAAAACCACCCACCGACCATTTGCAATCTCAATTGGGTAAGGACCAGGCCCAATATGACCATGTCAGTTGTTTTCTACAACAAATTTTATGGCATCACCGATGGCGTTCTAAATTAAGCAAAGACTAGAGATTCCAGTTCCCCGTTGTTGTTTCAATCTTTCCATATATTCTCGAGCATTTTTGTCTTTGTCTTTAGCATTCTTCATATTAAGTGTCACATGTGCTCTATCTCGACGTGTTGTTTTCGTTCCTTTATATTCAGGCATATAGCTGCTAGAGTTTCATTTGGGATAGGATTGTCACACACATTGTATGCCATTTTAAATTTATCTGAAATAGTAAGATTCAAAATAAATCATGAACTCACTCATGTACATGTGATGTTTTTTCTATTAATGGTAATAATAAATTTTATTACTAACCAATCTTTCCTCTTTTATTTCTTTACTGTCCATACTTACAGAAAAAATAAAATGAAACGGATATACAAATCTTTTATTGACAATAGTTACGTAATAATTAATTTGAAAAGTAGAGATACATATGTCATCAAATGCATAAAGAAAAAAAGTATTAAAGTACTTCTTTAAGTGACACTAACATGCGTACCTCTTTCTCTCTATGTAGACCAAAATATAAACCTTTGTTATGTTATTTATTACAAGTTTAGAGTTAATTTAAACATAAAAAAGAAAGATAAAAAAATAATAAGAAGAAATCACTTGGTTGGCATTCCTACGTTAATTTGAGACCAATTAGAACTTATTCATTATGATTTGGTCACTTTATGGCTCTGTTTTGTCCTACAAATTAATGATGTATGGGCATTTTTTAAGAGCCTTATCTTTTTGTGGCATCATTTAATTGATGTTTGCAATAGTGATAGGTTGACGCGTCGCTATCAACTTGGTTTTCAAACTTTTTTTCTTCACTCTTTATCTTGTAATAATTAATAAAAATCTAAATCGTGTACTTTAAAGTCATTTTAATGTTTATACTTCTTTTTTATAAATTTAAATTTCATATCTAACATTTATGAATGGTTGATTTTATTTTTAAAAACTAACGGTGATTTGTTAACCTTGTTACTATAAATTTTGAAAAAAGATATTCATATATTAAATTTCCTTGCATAAGAAATATTATCCCTATCACTATAAGTTACAAAATATGGCTTCTCCTTCCTCTTAAGATCCCAAATATGTGGCTTCTTGCCTGGTCTTAAATCTAAGTTGGTCTGCAATCATAATTTTGGAAATTTGATAAAATTGCCACACGGGTAAAGGTTTTAATCCCACTCTTTTCACATACTTAGGTCTTTTTGCTATATGCTTTTTGTGCTATATGCTTTTTGTCTACTCTCTTGTACTTTGAGCATTAATCTTACATTATTTTACTAATAAAGAGGCTTGTTTTTATTTTTATTTTTTTAAACCCACTCTTTTCACATGGATGTGTGTGCTACTAGTTTCAAGCTACAACACTTCTATACAAATTAATACGGGGAACACCTACAAGTTGAGAACCTTAGCATGCTTCTAAAGACGTTGACTGAACCACTGCACGCGCTGTCTAAGGTTAGAATATATTTGCTTGTCTGATTTTAGCGATGGAAATGGTAATCCTTCGAGGCACTCACCATTACTAAATGATTTTTTCAAATGATATGATCACTAGGATGAAGTTGTTAAAACGGTGGTTGAATTTATGAGTCTATACTTAATCAATGAGGAGGATTTTCATATTGTTCTTGAGTTGTAAAAATTTCAAGTATTGACATCTCATGTTGTCTGTCATACTTTTTTTTTCCAGTGGCTTAGAATTGTCTCTAACATTTGCTCATTCTTTTTCTAATTAAGTAACTAATAAATATTGTTTTTCTCCTCTCACGATTCAACAATTTTTCAAGTTTCAACAAATTAGAGACTTTGTTGAAGAAGTTGTTGCCTAATAGAAATAAGTTGAATGGATCTATCACTTTACTTGGTTAGTTGTTGCTTTATTTTTTTTCTATATAAGTTGATTTACTTTTCTCTATATAAGTTCCTTTATTTTATATGTTTATATGATGTAAGGAAGAAGTTGTTGCTTAATAGAAATATGTACATTAGTGACAATGTTCATATATATAATATATGTTTAAAATTTTAGGTTACAAAAATTAAAAAATAAAATCAATGTGTTGTATATGATCTCCCGAAGTCGTATGTAGGCATTGGGAGTTGTTTATGATCTCCCGACGTTGCATTTCTCGACATCGGGAATGTCTCTTCCGACGCATTTCACCCGAACATGGTCTCGACAAGCATTTACGCTTCGGGAGATCTTTTTCTGACGCTTTTTCACATATCTCCTGACGATTTTGTGTGTGGGAGATCCCCCATTTCTTGTAGTATTGGTCAAGCATCAGGGAGGCTAGGTATTGTAGAGTGATAACTTGTAGAAATATAAGTGGTTGTGACCTTTTAGGTAAAACAATGGAGTCAAAATGCAAGATAAAGGACGAAAATGCGTAGTTTTTAGTACAAATTTATAATATTAAGACAATGCACCTTACATAAGTCACCACGCCTGATTAACTATGTTTTTAAGTGCTTTTTCACGCAGGATGGCGAAAAGAAAAAATGAAGCGAATTGCAAAAGAACTCGCTCAAGAACTCAACGATAAGAAGCTGCATGAATCTGTATTCATTTTCAAATTCAAATCAAATTGAATATACAACCGGTCGTCAGAGTTTGACTTTTCAAAATTAAAAGTCAACATTTTGACTTTTCAAAACTTTGGCCATTTTCATCAATTCCGAGCTTCCAAATATGAATTCGTATTCATACTTTTAATATTTAAATCACATTTAAACATAAAGCTCTATCTTAAACATATAACCGACAACTATATCACATATATTTGTCGGTTTCTCTCTCTTTACCTAATTCAAACAATTCGAATTATTTCAACATATTATTGTTCTAAGTTAATTACATATGAGCTAGCAAGGGAACCTAATGGAGCTATAGATCACAGGCTCCAACGATCCAAGATTAACTAGTTAAACCCTTTTCGACTGAGTTAATCAACATTCGTTAACTAACGAGTCCTTCCACTAAAGTCCCGTAGTTGCACTCCTCTCACTATAGATATATTTTTGTCCAATATAACCATAATCTGTAAGTTAATCCTTCACAGATTGTTTGTAACCTCAACTAAGTCAAAATACCGTTTTACCCCCGATATTACATCTTACTCCTTAAGTCCCATTGATCCACTATTGAACAATTGGTTTAAGGTCCAACTTATAAACCGAATCTTTCTCAAGCCAATGAGAGGGTGGGGCTTCTTGTTCAAGACTTGAATTCAGTCCTTAAGGGAACAACCTAACTACTAACCCTAAAACGGGTAAGAGTGAATTTCATCTTGCACCCATGTCTCTAGCCATCCACCTAGTCTTACCCCTAAAATGGGAGGTTTATTGGACTAGTGTTGTTGAGTTGCCCTCACCTATGAAAATCTAAGGATAATTTCATTGGAACAGAAGTTCATAGTTAGCTTAAGATTAATATTAAGTTATCTAAGTCATCAATAATCGAAATAGTTAGTTTTATATAGCCAACAGTGTTATAACTTAAAAGTGACTATTTCATGGTTCTAGTCTTATATAAACTCTTTACATAGGATGCCCTCATTTCCATGTCTCTACAAGAAGGATTCAGGATCACATCGTTTGTACTAACTACAAAGTCACAGGCTGCATCCATAGTGTTTCCAGAATAAGGCATCCAACCTTATTCATACACTATAGACTGTTTAAGTTATATACTCGAACTTGATCCACATTTATGACTCTACATAAAGTTCAAGTATACCACAGATAGCCTCGAGACCTTAGTTTATTGGATTTAAGATTATAGTATTCTATTTTCACTAATAAGTTTTCAATAACCATTTTATTGAATAGAATATAATTTTAAACTTACAAACTACGAGTTTTATGACATAAATTCCAACAAAAGATAGATAAAAATTCCCAATATCCAAAACCTCTTTTCTTCTATTGAGTTTAAATTCGTTCATTTTAGTAATTGAAGTAAAGATCGAAAGAAATAGCCAATTGTTTTCTTTAGACTTCTTTTGTTTTTTATCACAACCACCCTCTTTTAATTTTTGCATATCATTTTATTTTAATTAGAAAGCAAAATGCTAGAGTTTCTTTATTTTCTAAAAAGATTGAATTTTATTCATAAATTCTTGATGGCCATCTCTAATTAAATTGAATTCAATTCGCATTTGATGTTAGTATGCAAGGTACTAATAACTTGTTGAAAATAAAGTCAAGAAATCAATTATCGTGTAAATTCTAGCATGAATATTCGTCTTGGTTTAATTTGTCAATCTTGCCGATTAGAATCCTTTTATGAATACAATGCAATATACTTTGTTGGAATTGTGTTGTCTTGAAAGAGAGAAAGTCTTTTTTAATGCTTAATGGTTTCTATATAGTAGAACTAAGGTTATTTTCATAAATACAACAAACGGATAAAAAAAAATTTATCGATCCGTGTAACAAAATGAAAAAGTCCATGAAACTAATCATTTGTTTTAAATATTTCAAGTTTGTCCTTCCTTTTCTTCGTTTTTCTTTTATTCCTCTTCTATATTTTTTTTTTCTTTTCATCGTCTTTTTCTCTTTTTCTCTTCTTCTGCAATTTTTTAAAAATATTTTTGTTTGTCCTTCATTTTCATCTTCTTTCTTCTACAATTTTCTTTTCCTTTTCATCGTTTTTTTCTCTTCTTCTGTAATTTTTTTTTATTTTTTTCAAACTATTATTTTGTTCAAGATTGTGTACCAAATATAGATATTTGTTTTTTTAACTGTTATTTGGTTGTTTAAGATCGTGTGTCAAATATAAAATATCATAAAAAAACCGTTGGGATATTGGATTGCCAAATCTAACGATCATGTACCAAAAATAGTCAAATTTAAACGATCGTGTTCCAAATATAAACGATCGTGTACCAAAAAATCTTGAAACAAATCGTTGAGATTTGGCTACCCAAATTTAAACAATAAAATATAAACAATCGTGTAATAAATATAAACGATCATGTGCCAAATCTAAACAATCGTGTACCAAAAAATCGTTTAGATTTGGCTACCCAAATTTAAACAATCGTATGTAAAATCTAAACGATCTTGTACCAAAAAATCTTGAAAAAAATTGTTTAGATTTGGTAGATTTGGCACACTATCAAATCTAAACGATCATCTACCAAATAATAGCAAAATCTAAACAATCGTTTTCCAAATATATTACACGCGTTGAATGCCAATTAATCACAAGACATTTTTTGTATTTTTCATTATGGGTCCGTGGATTTTTTTCGTTTTTTGAAATTGTTCTATAGCAGATAAATATTTTGACACTTTGTTATATTTTTTAAAATATCCCTAGAATTAATTTGTAGTTTAATTTAATTCTTCATGTTATTTAAATTGCCTAAAGAAACTCAAGGAAGTTAGTTTTTATGGTAATTTGGGTAAGAATCAAGAAAATAAATATTCTTCTTTTTTTCTTCTATTCAATGATAAAAATAGCTAAATAGCTAAATAGCTAAAAAAATCCCCAATGCCCTAAACTACTATTCTTCTGTTGAGTTTAAATTCATTCATTTTTAGTAATTGAAGTAAAGATGGAAGAATAGCAAATTGTCTTCTCTAGTCTCCTTTTTTTTCTTTTCACAACAACCATCTTTTAATTTTTGCATATCATTCTAATGCTTTCTTTTATGATCTAATCATTTCTTGTTTAGAAGTTAAGGTTCAAGTAAAAAAAATCTATTCTCCACAAATTCCCTAAGGTTTGAAGTTAAGGAGTAAGGGTAAAATTACATACTTTTTTACCAAGATAGAATTGGTGAGAAAATCCCTTCCCTAACTTTTTCTTAGTTTCAAAATTGTTGCATGAATTCTCGTAAAACGACCTTACCATAGCATATCTTTTTTCTCTAGTTTTTCATTGGGTCAAGAAGTTTCCTCAAATCCTTTAATAAACTTAGATGTCACTCATGCATTTGTATACTAATTAATAATCCCAAGTCAGAAAAAAGTGAATTTAATCTTGTGTGATTATGTTTCCAACTCCCCACTTCATCTTCTCCCTAAAATGATAAGCTTACTGAGTCGGTAATCTGACCACTCACTCGTACATGTAAACACTAAATCCAGCCTTTCTCAAGAATTTATAAGTTAGAAACAAAGCGAAGTTAGGTGGTTATCGTGTGTTGGTTGTTGCGTAGGGTGCTTTGTTGAATGAAAGTTTGGAGAAGAAATTTGCCTTAGTGTTAAGGTTGAGAGATTGGCGGCCAAAGAAAAAGGAAAGAAGGAAAGGAAGTTCAAAGAATTGGCTAAATGTTGGACTAGGCGTTTTGGACATGGTGTTTTGCATAGTGATAGGCGGCCAAGGATGTCTTGTGAACCTCCAAAGACATGTCTTAGACAGCCAAAGTGTCTAAGCATCAACAGCAAAGCATGCTAGGTGTTGAGACAAGCCAAAAGGAGCCATGCAAGTTGAGAATGTCACACCCCACTCAGGAGCACCTCCTCACTAGGCCTGAGATGTGGCATGAAGCCAACCAACATCGTTCTTCTTCTCACTTGTTTAACCTGTAGCTCTTAACTATCTCTTTTAAAGTAACTTAGACATAAAGTGCGAAAGAAAATGTCTAACTTAAAATTAATGATTTAAAATTATTGCAAAACATCTTCAGTTTACCCAACCAATGGACAACATGCTCAACAGTCTCATATAGAAAAACTGAAGTTCTATTTTTTAAAAAAATACCTAAAAAAAAACGACCCCTAAATGGACATTTGCCTGCACTAATAAATTAGTATAAAATTTGATCAAATGTTTCATGAGATGAAAAACATCAATTGTAGGGCCTATCATTGTGCAACTAGAAACGGTCAGATGAAGTTAGATACAATACAAAACAAGATAAATTACAAATCCCAATTAAAATTAATAATACCAACTGCATTGAGCTGATTGAGGCAAATCGTCTTCTTCCTTCAAAATCTTCACTCTTAACATTTCTCCCATTGAAAACTTAAAATTATGCCTTCAGCTCTTTGCTTTGGTATCTAAAGTCAAAGCTTTGATGCAAAGTCGAGGCTTCGTAGTAACAAGATTGTTTGAAAGAACCGACACCCCCACTACCGATAATCCAGGAGGCAACCCAGAAACAGGAAGCAGCTCAACAAGAACGCAAAGCTGTAGGATAATCAATGAGCACAGAACAAAATTATGACACAAAATAGCATGAAAGATCTATGTGCCAAAGGGCCATAATTATACTAATCCATTCACCTCTGGAGATTTCAAATCTACAATGGCGTCCAAGACCACACCTTTCACGGCAGCAGCCACAATGCTAAAACATTTATCACGTCCCAGAATAACATTATCACCAGAATTATCTTCGAAAGTTTTCTTCTTCTCTGACTCTTCAATTCCTCTTCTGTTGTACCCTATTGCAAACTACAATAAAGACAAATAAATGTTGAAAGTACGACGAAAAGAAAAAAAAATAAGGCCCTGGAGCTTGCCATATATCTCTCATGGATGACCAAGCTTCATTGGCTAATGAAAGGGATAGAAAATGGGAGGAAAATAATCTTTACTCGCTAATGAAAATCACAAAAGCTTTACCTTTACAGGGTGTGAAAGAATGTTTCCTTTATCATTCATGAAATGAAGAACGAGCTTTGATACAACGCCCTGGAGATCATTTTCATTCAAGGAGCAAGTAGCCTGGATGGGGAATATGCGATGGCACCAACTGCATAAAGAAAATAATTAATTAATTAATTGTTGTATATACATTTTCATTTTTGATCTTCTAGTTTGTCATCTCTTCATGGTGCGAATAAGTTGTTATGGCTTTGCCTTTCCCTTGTTTCTTTTTGGGAGAAAGGAATGAACGAAACCAGATATTTAGTCACGAACAGACAAATGCATTTATGTTATTTCATGAAATAGAGTTGCTTCAATTCCGATTTCATAGTTGCTTTAACTATGAATATACTAATTTCATGAAATCAATATTTGTCAACTCTCTGGTGTAAAGCTATTTTCCGTAGTTGCGCTGATACTACTTGTCATGGGCTGGGCCTAATTTCAAACCATGCCCGTGAAGCAATAAGAGGTTCTGTAGGCTACCTGCCCATGTGCCTGGGTCACGGGTTTCCAGACTTCCCTTGGGTTTCCAGACTTCCCTTAGCCAGCCTTTCTCATCATAGTGTGGTTAACTTATATGATTAATTGGAATCGATCACTCTCATCAACTCTCCCAAACATCTTGTTGGATGCAACACGCAACAACTTTCATAAGACTCACACAAACATTGTTTGGCAAGTGAGCAAACACGCGCGCACACAGACAACAAAGCCACACAAATCCAACTTTTACGAAAACTCTTTCCCAGACTCTATACAAATATCATATACAAGAATACTGTTGCAATGCATGCACAACTCTTACAATCGATGAAAATGTTCCTCCTCTCTTAAGAAAAAACAATCAGCAAAAGGCAGTGATAAAAATAAAAGAACCACTAAAACAATAAATTTCCAAAGTTTAAATTTCTAGCAAATGCAAGAAAAAAAAATGTCAAACACATGCAAAAAAATAGTAAGCTCATTCAAACTATTCCTAATTGAAATCATAAACTCAGATCAAAATGAGTAAGAAACTACTTACACGAGTGACTTCAAAGTCCTTGCTGCTAGAGACTGCATTATGTCTTTGACAATATATACAGTATCAGGAGAGATATCCTTTGTAAAGGTAAACAAAAGCAAACCACTCCGCGTCAGCTTCACTAGTGAAATAGGAGAACATTTTTCTACTTTTGCCTCACTCTTTGTAGAAATCAAAGAAGTTTCTTTAGCATGTTCATCTGATGTCATCAAGGTGAAATACAACAAACTAAATTAGAAATCAGTGGAGGCACAACAACCAATAATTTCAACTTTAAAGTATACTGGCCACAAAAAGCTACTATTACTACTACTTCAGCAGATTAATTATTACCAGTACTACTTTCCACTCCAACGCTTCTATGATCAACGTCCTCTGAAACTTTCCTCCGTTTAGAAGTTTCATTTTCATCAGAAACCACCAAAGTTTCTGACATAGAACTCTTGAAGTACTGAACATACTGCAAGAAGCACAACTGAAACTGAGTACATATGATTGTTGGGCAGAAAAAAAAGACAATGAGCAAAACTTCTCTTATAAAGAATATTAATGTAGCCATGCATTGCTACAGTTAAATGATAAAACTCGTTCTGTTTTGGATTGTGAACTATGGAGAGAGGGTGCTTAAAATACAGTTCACATCAATCTTGACATTAAGGTTCCAATTTGGCTTCCTATATATGCTTTCTGTATTCAAACATATCACAGAAAAGAACCAAAAGTAGATGGTGATTATTTTAAAAAAATTATGAAAGAAAAAAAGCATTCAAAAAAATGGTGTCGTTGCTTTTTATAAAAATAAAAATTAAAAACCAATTTTCTGGCTAATAAAAGAGGTAAAGATCAGTCTTGATAATAAAGTTTCAAACCAATTATCTTCCAATATATTTTAAAACGAGAAACAGAGCATGCATTCCAACGTAAAACTTAACTAATCACAGACGAGACTTCCTAAAATACTCATTACAAAAGCAAAAAGTTCGTGAAGCAAACAACACAGGGAGAAAGATGGTGCTTTCTTCCATCTCCTCTCAACCCTCCTCTTCCCGCTCTCCCCCTGCCACACTTCTCTTAAAATCAGTCCCTCTCATCTGTTTCATAATGAAAGTATGGCTCAGTCACGTTCAACATGATAACGAAGAGACTCTTAAAGTGTATCATGAGGAAGAAAGTGTTTAAAACTGATTTTATTAAAGAAAAGAAAAGAAGGTTCTTTGTAATAACAAAAAAATCCCATTCTCAATACATCGAAATGGTGTCAGAAAAAAGTCTTTAACAATGGGTAGTGCCGTGTTAGGTGAGTTTCTTATTACCCATCTCTAAGGTATAAACTCTCAAGTTTTATTAAACACTCAAAAGGCCCAATTCAATTTTCTTTTTATGAATAAAGATAATTTCATTGAGAGATAATGAAAAAATTACAAGTGCGGCGAAAGCTAAACCCTGAGAAATTCACATTACAAAAAAGATCCCAACTAAAATAAGACCTAAAGAATAATTACAAAACACTTTCGATAACGAACGAGAGACCAAAGATCCTTAGAGTCCCTCTCCAACCCCTCAAAATCCTATTATTCCATTCACCCCATAGTTGGAAATAAAGAGCCAGTTGAATGTTTATAGCCTTAAGGGTTTTTTGAATTTATTTTACCCTGGTTTTATTTCCTTGTATGTTAACGCTTATTGTACCCTACATATGTTCGTCCCCTTGTAATTTTTGGATTATTAGAAATTAATAAGAAACGCTTCTATCGTGGTTTAGGTTTACCACGTATACCTCCATTAGTGAAACCAATCAGGTGCAAGATAACTTTAGTTCTCCACCAGTCTTGCTTCAACCACAGCTGCTATCGCCGCCCACTGCTGAAGCCGCTGATTTTTCCGTTGTCGTCACTATTACTGCTATCTAAGCCGGTGTTGAATATTATATTCAGTCCTTGCATATCCATCCAATTCTAGCGCCGCCACAACCCTTTGACAGAAACCTTAGTCGAAACATACACCATGAAACCAAGATTAGTGAGTCGTCTGCCTACCACAAAGGTAAATTCCCTGCCACGGTAACAAGCTTTTCGCAACAACCGGGTCTTCCTCATCATGCGTCGCGTAGTTATGAACATTAAGGTTCAGTTGGTTTCCGTTAAGATCCCACCTAACAAGGATTATCTCAAGCCAAAGGATGAACTCAAGAATAATCAAAGACAATCAAATATGAAAATGTATGAAATATATTCTAAATTATTATAAGAACAAGTAACAAAGTAACCTTAGCCTTTTGTGAGGGCTAGACTCTCCCAAGGTCCCTTACAAGAAAATTCCTTTACAAAATTCTTCACACCTCTCCCCAACCCCTCTCCTACTATTTATAACGAAAAGACCTAACTAACTTACTAAATATTTACTAATATGCCCCCACTAATAACCATCTTCATTTCCTACTAATAATCCACTATTTTCCTATTTAAGGTTCTTACAGTTTCTCCCCGATAATGGTTCAACAGCAGTAGGCTAATCTTCAGACAAGTTTTCAGCAACAAAATGCTGCTTTTGGAGTAGCCCTAGGCGCTTCAACAAACCAAAATTTCAAAGTTTCCAAAGAATCTGGTAACCTCTTTCCCTACTTTAACTACTGCAAACTATTTGTCTGGCTCTACGGGAAATTCCGCAGGGTTGATTGCAAGAGAAAAGTTGAATGGTTAGAACTATTTCTCCTAGTCTCATTCCATTAAAATGGCCCTTGAGGGGCATCACAAATTTGGATATCTAACAGAAGAGGTACCAAGACCTAGACCAGAAGACCCTCAAAAGTGAATTGGAAAGGTGAGGATTCCCTTCTTCAACCTTTGTTAATTAGTAGTATGGAACCTCAAATTGGGAAACCTTTGTTGTACGTCGCTAACGCTTGGGACATATGGGATACAATTCATAACTCATATGTTATACTCAAAGAGAGAGAATGCATCTCACCTTTATGCTTTGCATAAGCAGATTAACAAGTGTAATCGGGAGAATGGATATCACTTCATATTTTAACGAACTGGCCCTGATTTGGTAAGGATGGACATATGTTAAGAGATTGTTTGGGCCGCCCATGTGGAGGTGTTCAATACTCCAAAATTAAGGAAGTTGATCGTGTATATGGTTTTCTTACTGGCTAGAATTCCAAGCTTGACTTAGTTCATGTTCATGGTCAAAAAGGTCTATCCCTTTATTGATGGAAGTGTGTTATGAAATTCATTTAGAAGATCGCACAAGTGCAATGTTCATTGCGACTGTTCCTGCCACTAATTATGCGGCCTTCAGTGCAAAGTCCTCTAATTCCCACAATGAAAAGCAAAACAGGAAGTTTGTCCCGAAGTGTGAACATTGCAAGAAACTTTGGCATACAAAAGACAATTGTTGGAAGTTACATGATCGTCCACCAAATGGTAAGAAACATCCACAAAATGACAAGCATAATTGTGGTAAGGAGTTTATGAGTGAATCTATTTGAACTTCACATCCCTCAATCCCTGCAGGGAATCAAGGTGGTCTCTGTACTTCTCTTGAAGCCATTGCACAATCAGGAAAATCTCAATTCTTCAGTCTTATCAGCATCAATAGAAAGAAACCCTAGATACTTCATTCACGTGCTACAAACCATTTAATTGGATATTCTGAACATTTTATATCACATCTTCCTTGTGCTGGCAATGAAAAATTAGAATTGAAGATGGGTACTTTGCTCCTATTGCAAGCAAGGGTCAGATTTCCCCTGCTCTCACTTTATAGAATGTGCTACATGTGCTTAAGATATCTTACAAAATGGTCTCACGTTTTGAAAGGTCCTGGCACGGCACTTGGTTCATCCTCAAATTCTAGCAGAATGGCAGACTTAGGCATGAGGCTTGTAATGGCCGCGTGAATGTAATTTATCAATGACTTATATTGTCTGTCAGACCATCATTGCTTTCTTTATCAAACCGACCATTGCTTGGTTCTACGCATGTAACACTTCCCCTTGTTTCTTTAAAATTCCAACATCTGAATCGTGCTAATCATGTTGCGTTCGATGATGTTGATCGCAATTGTCAATCTTCACCTCCAAGTCTTGAATCTGCTTCTCATGCCTGTCTTATGGTGCGTTCTTGCAGATCCACTTGGTTCTGAAAAATATCTTCAAGTCCATCCATCACTGGTTTTCCAAATGTATCGCTTATGAACTTGAAGTAATCATCATCATCACTTTCTCTCGCCGCATTATTTTGTTGCTCGCTGCTTGCTTTGGTGGCGAAGGAGCACGTGTCTTGTCTGCGTCCTTAAAGGAAATTTCCTTACCTTTGAGGAGCGGGTCATCAACAAGCTCCTCCAAGACCTCTTTTTTCTTGCGACCCAACAGGAACTAGGGCTGCGTTCTCTTGATCCTTAGCCATTTCTTCATTTGTGAGTGGTGGATTGCAGACAAAGTCGTCGCACGGGTCTTGGGCTAACTCATCATTTCCCCCTTGATCAAATAGGGATTCATCATCACCAATTAGCGTGGCGGTGGTTTGGTTAGGTAAGTTTGCAACAAGAGATTGAGGATTTTCCTTTTGCTGCAGAGGAGTAGTAGTATTATTTTAGATTTGGTGGGAAGGGCTTGGTGATTTGGATTTTTGGGGAGTTGGATTTTGAATTTGGGAGGACGGTGGTGTTCTTGGAGGGTGGTGGTGGTTGTTTTGGGCGTTTTGGAAGGCGAGGGTGAGATGGTGGTTTTGGGCATTTGGGCAACCGGTGGGTTAATGATTGCAAGAGGAAAAGGGTCATTAGACTCCTCGACTTTGGGCGTCTTTTCTCTTTTCTTTGACCTAGAAGCCCCATCCTCATCAACCTTTTCTGTTTTCTTAGTCTTAAGGCATTTATCTTGGGCCTTAGTAATTGTTCTTGTACTTTGGTCTTTTCTATGTATTTTGGATATGATGAGGGTGCTATGGGGTGTCAACCTAGTTGAGATGTCCGAGTGCACCTACTGCCTATCTCTCTCTATCCCCATTTCTTGGCTTCCCTATTATTCTCATTGTATAGCTCTCTTGTACATTGAGTTTATTAATAATAAAGAAGCTTGTCTCCTCTTCATTAAAAAAAAAGGCATTTATCTTCGGCCTTGTTCTTGTGGAGATTGATCATGCAGTTAAGGCTTGTTATTGTGCAAATTATGTCCTTAACTACAATTTTAGGGAGGTTCTTCAACACGGGACATGCCTTCAAGCACAACTGTGCAATCAGATGTAGAAATGGTCTTGCGTCGGGTGGATGTCTAACCCACGCATGGATGTGATTACAAATTATTTTGCCCACATTGACAAGAATCTCCTCCATGATACAGTAGAGTAACATTGCTTTGTTCATGGAGAACGTACTGTTGTGGTGCATTGGCATGATCTTCATAAAGAAAAGCCACACGCTAGCGTGTGTGTTCAAATTATGCAGGAAGAGTTGGTATTTCCCGATTGACGTTATGTCCCACTTAGTGTTCGGCCATGCTATCGGCTTATCCTTCATGTCCTCCCACAAGAGGTTCTTAAAAATGACTTGTCCCACCGCATTATCATCCAATCCATAGAACAAGTTTATTGCTTCAGGCCTAAAATATACCCTTTCTTGCTTGACTACCACGTAGTTCTCTTCTTCGTGTATAAATCCTTTGTAGAAGAGATTAACTACGTCCGCCCTTATATCAGTCACCCCTTCAAAGAACTTCTGCCACTTGAACGCTCTGATGGGTTCCCCCAAAAATGTTGGTAGAATACCTCTGAAAGGGAAGAGCCCCTTCTCTATTTAGAAATATTTGCTCACTGTCTTGGCGGAGAGGGGCTCGATCTCTTCGCCTTCTTGGTCCACTTCTTCTTCTTGGGTCGTTTCGCCCATGGGACCCATTTTCTTTTCCTTTTCTTCTCTCTCAAAACGCTCTTTTTCACCGTCACCTTCTTCTTTGACGGCTTAACACTTCATCCTCTAGAGGGCTAAGATTGTCCAACTCCCTCTCAAATTCTTCAACTAACTCCTCGTTGGGAGTCTTTTCCACCTTTCCCTTCTCCGCAGAGAGGGGTACTTGATCAATTTTGTTGAGGAGCTCTTGCTCCCTCAACTTTACTTCCTTCTTATCTTGCGCGAGGATCTTGACGCCTTGCGTCTTGACTTTGAATTGAGAAGTCCAAATGCTACATTTTTCTTTTTCTCTTGGGCCTTCCTCGCACCCCTCTCAAATTTTGTTGGGACAATGGGGAGGAGGATTTTTCCTTTCCTTTCCTTTCTCACCTTGTTTCTTTAACTCCTCTTTTCACTGCACTGCCTTTCCTCCTCAACGTCGCTCTTCTTCTTCCTCTTTCTCTTCCTTTCTTTTTCTTTTCTTTCCTTCTCTTCTTTTTCATCTCTCGCCTTCTTCCTTGCTTTAACCATTTCCATCACCGCGGCCACGTCTTCATCATCTACATCTAGATCTATTCCTTTAATCTGCAATGGCCTCTTCAATTTGCTTCCCTACCCCTCACTCCTACTCCTCACGCCGAAACGCGGTTCAAGTCAATAGAATCCCCAGAATTACCTCCAGACCTTTCATATTGGGAAATGGGGATTGTGACTGGGTTGAGCCCGTTCTGATACAGGACCATCAGAACGTACTTGATCCATTCGCTTTTGTGACTGGGTGGGTTATGAGGTCAAATACCTTTTAATGGTGTTGGTTTGCTTGTCAGCGATTTGAAATAGGGAAGAAATGGAGAAATGAACGAAGAAAAGGGGAGAAAGTTACTTGAATGCTTGCCAGAAAGCTCGTCGAAAAGTATGAAAACTCAGTGCAAAGGACGGCAAGCTTCGGTAAAAAGAAATAAGGATTTTTGAAGGGTTTATAAAGGGGGTAATTGCGGTTAAAATGATGGTTACCTAGCTTGGTTGGGTCAAAATGAGTGCATTTTAATCATGATGGGACGTCTGACACCATCATTTGAGTTTTCAAGGCGGCTCATCATTTCTCCCTTTTGGAAATTCAAATTGAAACATTCTGAATTCCTCGAAACCCTAAAAAGCCCATGCACTTTTCTACCTGATAAGCTTCGCGAGATGACTTCTGATGCATTACACTTTTTGTCACTAATTCCTATCTTGCACAGTGGTCTCTCATCGCGTAGACCCTATTTTCTTTTCTCCTAACTTGCGCTTCAAGAAGCACACTACTCTTTCCCACACTTGTCAAAAATTCTAATAAAAAGAGCAGTATATAAAGCAATAAAAGACAGAATTAAAAGAATATAAAAGAAAGCAATAAATACAAAAATAATGCAATTTGTAGGATGAGTAGAGAACGTGATATGTTACAAATGCATCTAGTTGTTCAGATTCTCGAAAAAATGGATGTATGGGGCCTTGTCACAAGCAATGCCTCGCACAGCCATTCTAGACATGTCGCTTCATTCAGAACGCCTTGCAATCATTTGAGTTCTACAACCTTGACTTTTTGCTCATACGTTCTTTTTACGTAAACCTCCACAGTGGAGTTTGACGCGATTTACTCATGTTGTAGAAGATCGCTTGGTCCACTCCTCACATAGTGATGACAAGGTGCCGTGCGTGGACCTTGTTCGTGACACCTTACTGTACATCCTCCACAGAAGAGGATGCGAAAATATTTGCTCTAGGCAATGAGAAACCTTCTAGGTGTTGCATCAGGGTTCTTCATATTCTTCACTGAAAGATACACTCAATTTCTGGGTCAAATTTTACACTCATGGATGTCTCCATGTCGCATAAACTCGTACT
Organism: Cucumis hystrix; assembly: GCA_025688845.1. Lineage (NCBI taxonomy): Eukaryota > Viridiplantae > Streptophyta > Magnoliopsida > Cucurbitales > Cucurbitaceae > Cucumis > Cucumis hystrix. The sequence goes on along the minus strand of CM046892.1, from coordinate 281,822 downwards.
CGTGTTCGTCGGGTAAACACGTGATTCAACACAAATTGAGTGTTTGTCTGAAACCAAAGTAAGACATCATACCTAATTTGAAAAAGAAATTCCCCAGCAACGGCACCAAAAACTTGACTTGCTAATTAATTCGTGTATGTATCATGAAATGTTCTAATAATGCGACTAATACAGGCATCTAGGCTAGGATTATGCAATAAAAGATGCATGTTCCACCTATGTGTTGCTATTTACATGATGATCTACGTTGAGTACAAGTTTATCTCACGCTTGCCCAAATGCAAGCAAAGCAGGGTTGAACTTAGAAATTTCTATCAAAGCTTAGTTATAATGCTTACTTCTCAACCAAGCAATATAAATTCAAAACTATACTAATCTACTTATTTACATAGAGGATTTGTAGAGGGGAATGGAATGGGGCTAATACGAAATGTAAGCTAACTTGCGTTAAAGAAGGATGAAGGAAAGTTTCTGTATTCTAGGCGATCTAAACCATGTGGTATATCCTTGATGCGATATAAATCACTTGACCGTCTTATATTTCAGGCGAGCAACCTCTCAATGCCTAAACACTACACTTGTTATCCTTTCAATACACAAATGGTAAAGATAAATCAAGTGATATACATCTAGGCTTCCTTGTTTATAAACATCATATTGACTCTTTATTTAAGGCGAGCAACCTCTCGACGCTTAAACACCACACTTGTTCTCTTTTGGAGACAAATGATTGGAGGTAAAAAGCCATAATGGAGTTTGTCCAAACTCCCTTCTACGCATGTTTAGCTATGTCCTTGTTACTTACTCTCTCGAGCAGTTGGCGACAAACATTGGCCAAGCGATTAAGTTAAGCTCAGCTAAACATAATGAAACTTATAACTAAAGAATCCTTATGAAGTACAAAACATACACTTAAACTACTTCAAACACATCAACATGATGGATAGTAAAGAAATGAAAGAGAGACAGTGGATAAAAATGCATTGTATTGATAATGTAGGCCTTTCAGCCATAAGATAAAGAATGTTCATACAATACATCATGACGTACAAAAATGGAAAGAAAAGATAGTTGTCAAGCCGCAGAATGCCTACAAATGTCACGCAAAAAGTAGCAGTTTCTTGTCACATCAACCCCAACTACCACACTTTTGTTCTAGCGAATCATCTCGCATAATGATGTGTTGCCATCTCGCTTTACGACTCTCCAGGCAGCTTCCTATCGTTGAGTTCATGCGTGCGATCCTTGCTTCATCTTTTCTTTTCACCATCTTGCGTGTAAAGACACTTGAAATCATAGTTAATCAGGTGTGATGACTTAGGTAAGGTGCATTGTCTTGATATTATAATTTTGTACAAAAAGCTACGCATTTTGATCCTTTATCTAGCGTTTTGACTCCATTGTTTTACCTAAAAGGCTATAATAACTTGTATTTCTACAAGTTATCATCCTACCCTTCTACTCGTCTAATTTCTGAGGTTCCTCTTCGTATGTTTGGGTGTACCACTTATGTCCATAATTTCGGCCACAATCTGACCAAATTTACCCCTCGAGCTTAGTCATGTGTGTTGTTGGGTATCCCTTACATCAGCACAGTTATAAATGTTTTTATCCACTGTCCAGAAAATACTTCGTCACTATGGATGTTACTTTCTGTGAGGATTGACCCTACTTTCCCGTTAGTCATATTCAAGGGAAGGTGTGAGTGAAGAGTCCAATTGTACCTGAGAGTTTATCGAACCTATTCCTAGTACCATGTCTGACTTTGATCCTCATCTCATTGTCCTACCCACAAACCAAACTTCCTAGAAAATGTATTAATGAGGAATCTCATAAAGGAAGTTGGGTCCCCTACTAGTCAGCAGCCGACTCCAGTCCAAGACCCTGAACCTCCTCGAGATCAAGGTATGGAAAATCCTACTGAACCTTGTACTGATAAGAAGAATGAGTGAGAATGACAGGTCGATGTCGTTGTTCTTGAAAATGTAGAAGAAAAGAACCGTGGTGATGAGACTGAGGTCAGAACAAGAACCAGTAGTAATGAAACTGAACAGGACTATACAGGGAAACTTGATGACTATGATCCCTCTCTTGACATTCCTGTTACTCTGAGAAAAAGTATCAGGTCTTATACTAAACATCTCATTTGTAACTATGTTTCCTATGATAATCTCTCTCTACGGTTTAAAGCGTTTACAGCAAACCTTGACTCTACCATAATACCGAAAAATATATACACTGTTTTAGAGTGTCTTGAATAGAAGAATAATGTCATAGAAGAGATGAAGGCACTTGAAAAGAATAAAACGTGGAAGATTTGTACTCTACCCAAGGGACATAAAAATGTGGGATGCAAATGGGTGTTCTTTCTCAAATATAAAGCAGATGGAACACTTGACAAACACAAGGCAAGGTTTGAGTAGGTTAGTTGCAAAGAGATTTACTCAAACCTATAGTGTTGATTATTCATAAACTTTTTCTCCAGTTGCTAAGTTGAATACTGTTAGAGTCCTGTTATATGTTGCTATGAACAAAGATTGACCTTATACATGGTTTGATTCGTTCACTACTTTTGTCAAGTCCTAACGGTACAGTCGGGCATTTTGATCATACTTTATTTACAAAGGTTTCCAAGACAGGGAAGATTGCAATTCTAATAGTTTATGTGGATGACATTTTTTTGTTTGGTGATGATCAGGTAGAAATCAGTCAACTAAGGCAGAGAGTGGGTGATGAATTTGAAATCAAGGATTTGGAAAATCTGAAATCTAAAATATTTCCTTGGAATGGAGGTGGCCAAATTTAAAAAAGATATCTCCGTGTCTCAGAGAAAATACACCGTTGATTTGCTAACTGCAGTGTTTTTAAAGGCTCAAGGCACACTAAAACGCAATGGTCCTATGGAGCCTAGGCGCAAGGAGCACAAAAAGGCGCGAGCTGTTTTTTCATGAGGCGCACTATATATAAAGAATATATATACGTATGTATGTACATACATATGTATCTAAAAAATTGAAAGGAGCAACCATGTATAAAATATAATTATATAACCAAGATGGAAATGAGACTTAACTATAGTGTATAAAGTATTATAATATTAGTTGAAGGCAAGAGTAGAAAGGAAACGGAAGAGGCAGAGGAAGAGGAAGAGGAAGACGTTCATTGAAGAAGAGAAGCCGCTCGGTTTATACGGGAGAAGAAGAGTCGTTTCGTTTCTTAACTTTCAAGTAATAGGTTTAAAAAACATATATAATAATTTATTTTTTTTATTAAGCCTAGCCCACATATTCTTGAAAAGCTCATGCTTATTGCGCCTATTGAGCCTCAAGGAAGGCACGTGCCTAAGCCGAGCCTTATTGAAAACGTTTCGCCTCTTTAAAAATAAGTCCAGCCGCGCAAGTTGGGCCTAAAACACTAGCTAACCGAGACAAGTATGTTGAAATGTCGTTCTGTTGACACTCCTATTGATTTCAACTATAAACTAGGAAACTTTGATGATCAAGTTCTAGTTGATAAAGAACAATATCAACACCTTGTGGATAAATTGATCTACTTATCCCATACTCGTCCTAATATTTCCTTTGTTGTGAGAGTTGTCATCCAATTTATACAAGCTCCCTGTGAGGAATACATGGAGGCTATCAACAGAATTCTGAGATACTTGAAAACGACACCTGGTAAAGAGTTGATGTTTAGAAAAACAGACAAAAAGACTATTGAGGCATATACTGACTCGGACTGGGCATGATCTATTGTTAACAGAAAGGCTACCTCCGGTTATTGTACGTTCTTTTGGAGTAATCTTGTAACTTGGAGTAAGAAGTAAAGTGTTGTGGTCAGGAGCAGCACTGAGGCCGAATTCCGAGCTATAACTTTGGGAATATGTGAGGAAATTTGGCTCCAGAAAGTCCTATCTGATCCTCATCAAGAGTGTGAGACACCATTGATTGTGATAATAAAGTCGCTATTAGTACTGCTAACAACCCAGTTCAACATGATAGAACTAAACATGTTGAGATTGATCAGCATTTCATCAAAGAAATACTTGACAATGGAGCATATGCATTCCATATATTTTTTCGAGCCAACAGCTTGCTGATGTTCTCACCAAGGGGCTTCTTAGACCAAACTTTGACCTTTGTGTTGGCAAGTTAGGACGTGCCTCATTGATATTTACGTCCCAACTTGAGGGGGAGTGTTAGAATTAGTGGACTTGGCCCTTAGAGTATTCATTGAAAGATTATGGAAAGATTTACCATATTTCCTAAATCTTTTCCTGTTTTATTCTATTGCGTATTCTATTATACTCATTGTACCTATTATTTATCAAAAAATAATAAAACAACAATATTGTGGTTTTTCTCCCATTACTCGGGCTTCCACGTAAGCCTTGGTTTCGTGTTTATTGCTTTCAATAGTTGCAAAAGAAAACTTGTGAAGAAAATGACTACTAATGATTTAGAAAAATGAGGGCCTGCCAATTGAGATTGATTTCTTGAATGGAGAATGCTTCAAAGTCTTAGTGGAGAGTACACCAAGCTCTAACCAATGCATTTCCTTATCATGGAAAATTCTATGATTTTCGTTCAAACCAAATTTCAGCACAGCCTTTGATAAGTTTACCCCAGTAAAACTTGTTCTACATTTAGGCTAAAACAATTTTGTTATTTATTGTATCATAGTTTTATTTGCTTGTTTGTTAGGACTTATTGTAGCCTATATATATTATTCCCCTTGTAATTTTTGGATTATTTGAAAATAATAAGAAAGGCTTTTATCATGATTTTTTCTCCCTTTACTAGGGTTTTTCACGTATACCTTGTGTTTTGCCTTCTTCCTTTTCAATAAAAACCACAATATTGCACAGACCGTAGCACTCCAAAGAAATTTGTCTTTCTCCCCAATGAGCAGATTAAGGAGGTATTCCTCAACCAAATTAACTACTAATCTGGGCCGAGCAGTTTCCTTACCAAATGTCGGAGCAAAGTAATTCCAGATAGTACTCGCACAGTCACAGCTCCACAAAATATGGTCCAGATCTTCCACTGCCTTATAACAAAGAATACAGCAAAAAGGTCCAACTAACGAGGGCATAGTCCTGATGAGTTTGTCATACGTACTGGCGCAACCGTGAAGCACCGGCCAAGAAAACAATCTCACCTTTCTAGGAATCTTAATGGGATTAAGATTAAAAAGACCAACTAACTAGAATGGAAAGGATCCACCAAGGTTTGAAAGAAAAATTTGAAACGAAAAATTTGCAAGAAAAGCCATTCATGGGATTCAGATTCCAGATTCTAACATCCCTTCTACCTTGACGAAAGTGGTGACTCTCCAACAAGGAAAGGAAGGTAACCACTTCCGTCGTTTCCCTATCAGTAAGGTGTCAACTAAAAGCAAAGTAAAAAGAATAGGAATTCCCCAACCACACTAAGAAGTCGGAGATGAAGTGATTTTTTAGGGAAAAGACAAATGATATTGTTACAATTTGTGGGCTTGGACTGTGAAAACCCATGAGTTCTTTCGTTCCTTTTGTAACCCTAATTATTCTTTCCTTTTTTATCTTGCCTATTAATCTTCCCCCTGTGTATTATTTGTATTACGAGAAAATAATAAGAAAACTTGGCATCGTGGTTTTTCTTCCTATACTAGGGTTTCCACGTAAATTTGTGTGTTGTTATTTTCAATTTGGTATCAGAGTGGATTATTGACGAAACCGTAGACAACACGCTTGATGGAACTCAAACAGAGGAGGGAGAGAGGTGTTCGCCGACGAGGTCTAAAGGCAGCGGAAGAGATCCTCCATGGCGGCAACGATCTTAGCATCCACGGCGACAAACCCTAGGACAGTCGTCAAATTTCTCTCTCCTGCCTCACTTACAGCCACCGCAAACCCTAGGTTACTCAACCACTAACCGACAGCAAGCTCTAGTACAGCCAAACCATCTTCTTATGAATCCTCACCTCCATCCTAGTAAAGTTGCAAGCCCTAATACTCACCTCCACCCTATCGAAAATTATACCCTACCGGAACTCCACCACCAACCGGAATTTGAAATTGGTGAGTCCTCAACACAATCCAAACCAAAGATGTAGGGTACCACCCAACAACAATTGTCTATGATTCGACAACAACTTGCAGGGTTTAAGGCAACACTCGAAGCCCTTACACACACACCTAGTCTTGGCATGCCGACTAACCTACCAATGTATTCCAAGAATCCAATATCTTCATTCCCTAATTTATCTTCAACTTACGTGTCTAGCTCTGTGGTGCAAACTACAGGTATCTTTGTGGGGGAAAAGCTAAATGGCCAGAACTATTGTTTGTGGTCACAGACTGTTAAAATGATCCTCAAAGGGTGCCACAAATTTGGCTTTTTGACAAAAGAGATATCTCGCCCTCCACCAAGTGGTCCCAAGAACGATTCTGGAAAGAGGAGGATTCTCTTATTCGGGCCACGTTAATCAATAGTATGGACCCACAAATTGGCAAGCCCTTGCTATATGCTGCAACTGCTAAGGATATTTAGGACAGAACTCAAAAACTATACTTGAAACGTCAAAATGCATCTCAACTCTACACCCTACTAAAAAAAGTCCATGAATCGTTCCTGAGTTCTTTTGTTCCTTTTGTAACTCTAATTATTCTTTCCTTTTTTATGATGGCTCATGTTGCCTATTAATCTTTCCCCTTTGTATTATTTGTATTATGAGAAAATAATAAGAAAACTCGACACCGTGGTTTTTCTCCCAGTACTAGGGTTTCCACATAAATTTGTGTGTTGTTATTTTCAATAGATACAACCAAATATTTCATTCCAATTGAGATATTCTCCCTCACTAATAGAAGGTTATAGCTCTTATTAGAATCAAGAGCTAAGTCAAATGGAGCACACCACAAATCACATTGTGGTGGTATATACTTGGTATCCACCAATATCACGTCCTTAATCTTCTCCCTCAAACAAAGATATACTCCTCCTATTAGTCTACCCAATCTGATATGACTACTCTCCATCCCAATCTACCTGATATGATAGAGCTTTACTATCTCCATCCCAATCTACCTGATATGATAGAGCTTTACTATCTCCATCCAAATCTACATGATATGATAGAGCTTTACTTGTTTGCCACATATCAAGCACCTCTTTGTCCAATATAGGTATTCATTGCACAAGGCTCACTAATTTTTTATTCAACACCCAAGGACTCTACCGATGCTAACTTAAGAGCATGGCTCTAATATCACTTGATGAATGAAGTGGGATGGGCTTTACATAAGAAGTGGTTGAGGAATTCCCCTTGTTTTAGAATGAGGATGCTGAAATTTCTTCAATGTGTAGATATGTGGAGATGTCAAAAGCAATTCATTCATAAAATAATTTGTAATATCACTATTTCAATATATTAGAGTGACTAGATTACTAAAAACTAATTGAATTTCGATGTCCCTGTTACACATGGTTGTGTGAGATCTCTTATGATTTAATAGAACTATTGTATCTGCTCTCCCAATGGAAAAGTATTTAATCCCAAACCAATTCAAATCAACTTTTCAGCAATTGTTTCTCATGCTATGGCCTCGAAATTCAAGTATGAAGAGATCATTTCCAAGGCGATATAGCAGATCAAATAAAAATCGCCAAACCAGAATTAGTATCTTCAAACACCCTAGAATCAACTCAATAGTTTACCATTTAAACTTCAGAAAATCTCGTTAGATAGAAACACAAAGTCATGAAGGTTAGAATGCATGACGGAGAAAATTCAACAAAGTAATAAAACATAACCTTTTCAAGGATGGAGATAGCTTCTTTTGTGGCACTCTTCTCCCTCTCTGAGAAACAAAGAAAGGAATTATAGTACATTTTCTCTTACTCTTTATTTATTATTTTAAAGTAAGAAATTCCATCCTAACTCAGTTAACTTGAAAGGCATCTTTCAGATATGAACATCTAAAAGATGGGGGGCAATGAAGTAAAATACACCAAAATACACAATAAAAAAATGAAAGGGCATACACAACGACAGCCGAGCAAAAAGCCACAGAGCTAACTACGCCAAAAAGGGTTCCAATCCAAAACAGTACACCTAGAAGATAACCATATTCCTCCAAAGAACTCTCATGATCCTTAAAATCTCTATTATTCCTCTCCAATCGGTAACCACACATGACTATCACAAAAGGGCTGATTCAAGAGATTCCAAAACTAACCAGACAAATATTTCGATGAAGTGTAAAGTCCACAGCGCAAATGAAAGAACGCTAATGGAAAAGCAGTTGTTTAGGGCGTTAAAATCTTCCCCAGAAAAAAGGGCATGTAAACAAAACATGAAATTTGAAGTTAATTGGCACTACGTTAACCAAAAATACCAATTTATGAGCATCCTTTTATTCGACGGCAATAAAAATGGCGACCAATCGATAGCAAAACACAGTTAAAGAACCCAATAAGAACATGTGGTACTGCAAGCAATTGTAGAAGAGATTCTCACTGATAGTGCAAGTGATGAGGAATCCTGTCTGGCAACGGTGAAGAAGCGCAGACGGTGCATTGTAGTCGAAACGAGGGATGCTTATGACAGCAGAGTGCTGCTCCCATGGCGTCATCATTTTCCTTTCGGTTTCAGCGACATTTTCTGCACGTTTGAACGCTTCTGCTTCAGGTTTGAGGTGGCAGCCATTGTTCTGTTCTTCTGTCTCTGCCATTTAGTTGTTTGTACTTGTAAATTGCTTTGGCCGATGATCTTCCGATTACAAAATCTACGCCCGCGATAATCGCGATGATCCAGCCGTCTCATCACAAAGCGGCCCAACCCAGGTGCCCGAGGCCCAACACTACGATAACTTATTGGGTTTTGGCATTTTCAACGTGTGCAAAAGAGTTGCTCATATCTTGAATTAGCGATTTGAATATCCCTAATATTATTCTCAACCGAGTTTGATTGTCAGGTTCTATTATTTTTTCACTTATAATGTTTGTAAAGCCAACATAGGTAGAACATTATCGAGCCAACAAACAATAAAAAACATTATTCAGTCATTTAGTGCATAAACCAAAAGTGGAAAAAAAATCTATAACAATCTCGGTCAAACATGACCTCGAGTCTCAGCCAAGCACAGTCCCGAAATGGCTCGAGTGCTCTTTAACTTCTGTTTTATGCTTTCAATCTCGACTGAATACGACCCCAGGATTGCCAAAGTTCCCAACTTTTTAAACTTTTTGTCTTCAATCTCGGTCGAACAACACCAAGATGGCCCTAGGATTACACTTATATCTTCATTCTTGTCCGAGATTCCACACTGCTACTCAAGATCCTTACATAAAAAACATTTTGTCTTTCCTCTCAACCGAGCAAGACCGAGTTTTGTCTAACCCAACCCACACACCCATATATATTATTAATTCGGGTGGGATTGGGTTGAACATAATTTTTTAACCACCAACCCGAAAAAATCAAAAATTTCAACCCAACCCAACACAATCCATATAATATGGATTGGGTAGTTCTGGTTGTCGAGTTATTCAATTTGACTTACACCCCTAATTTTCAACAATTTTGAAACATGTTTTTTGGGACAACTAAATAAATAAAAAGATAAATATTTTAGTTGGAATAAATAGCAAAAATATATAATATACAAATAAAAAATTAATAAAAAGTTATAATATGAATTGACAAAAATAACCCCTAGCTTGTCAATTCGAACTTAGGGTTATGCATTGTTGTGTATGTCTATATTTAATTCTACACGATGAGTCATCGATCATGATCATTGCATGCAAAATGCTCACTATGTATCTCATCCTCACGTAAATACTAAGTCTTCGTTAAGTACAAGTTTTCCTATTGCTTACCCAAGTGTAAGCGAAACAATAGGTTTTCTAGGTAATCAAGGGTTGAACACAGGAAATTGATAGCAAAACTTTGTTCTGGAATTCACTCTCCATTCAGGCGGTATAAAATAATATATATACAGTGTACTGAAGTGTGAGTTTAAACTATATCTACTATTTATACTAGATAATCTGTAAAGGGGTATAAAAATGGACGTGAAATGTACATGTGAACTAACTTGTGTTAAAGAAAGAGTGAAGGAAGGTCTCCGTGTTACTAGACAAGTAAGTTATGCAGTAGTCTTGATGCAGTACAACTCAGTTAATTAGCTTATGATTAAGGCAAGCACCTCTCAGTGCCTTAAACGCCACACTTGCTCACCTCTCGGAATGCAAATGATAAAGCTTAGTTAAACAAAGATGCATCTAGAAGGTTTTACTTATAAGACTCATAGCATTTCTCTTTTAAGGGTGACAACCTTGCAGCGTCACATACCCACACTTTTTCTCCTTTCGGGACACAAATTATGGAAGTTATCTTGCTAAGGTGGAGTTATCTCCAACTCCTTGCATGTGTTAGCCACATCCTTACTGCTTGCTCTCTCGGTAATTGGTGATATTCACTGGCCAGGTGTTGACTATAGCTCAACTAATGCGATAAGTGTTATAAGCTACGCTTATTATCAAGAACTTATCACATACCCAACTTACAAATAACACATTAACAAGTAATAGTAAAGACGTGGTGGATTGAAGAGGTATAAACATGCAATATATTAAAGAATGTAAGCTTTTTGGCCACTAAACAATATGAACATATATATTGCAAAGAAATATATAAAATGAAAAGTAAAGACAAATGACATTACAAGTTAGGGGGAAATGGTGGATGAACTCTTCTCCACTTGGACTCCAAGCTTCCACTTACAGACTAATCAGAGAATAAGAAGATGGACTTTTACATATGATGAAAATGCTCCTTTCCACCCCTCTCTAGGGTTTGGCCCATCCAGGCCCCCGGCCTATTCAGGCTCTTCTTCTTTGGTTAAGGTGGAGTCTTTTTATAGGCAAATTTTGACGAAAAAGTTCTATTTTTCTGATCATGTCAGAGCTGAATGCAGCCTTGTCAAGTCACATCAACTCCAACTGCTACTTTTGTCTTCTAGTGAACCTTCCTCGCGTGCTAATGTGGATCTCGCTTAGAAGTTGTACGCTAGAAGGGATCTTCTCGCGTGATCTTTGAGCGATTTCTACTGCAATTCATTAGTTTCTTATTTTGTTCCTATTCTTGCGATTCACAAGTTCCTTTTCGATTCATTAGGTTCTTCTTGGTATGTACAAATAAACGACTTAAAGAGTCTCACAAAAATTAAAACACACCCAAATACATTATAATAAAAATATATACCAAGATAAGTAATTCCATTCTCAACTCAAGACTTTCTTTCCCTTTTAACATGTGAACCAAGAATAAACCCCCTGTCTTCTTTTTCCTCTTCGGCTTCTCTTCACCTTCAACTTATTCCACTTTCTCTCCCTCTGATCAAAATTCCTCCTAGTAGAGAAAGAAGTCCTCCAATTGAAATCCATGAAGCAGTGGAGCTTTTCACTGTCTATTCATTCGAAATCCTCGTGGTGGAGGAAGAAATTGTCTGGACGAAATCCATGAAGTCGGGAGGTCGTGATGGACGAACAAAACCTCAAAGATAAATAATAAAATCTCCAAACTTATCAAAGTAAAAAGGGAAAACAATTGGCATTTCTTTTCACATGTTTCCGGGATATATCCGCTTTTTTTCTTCATAATATCCCTTTGTTCACGTACCAGTTCTAGTCTTAGTGTAGTTATTAGATTTAGTGCTTAGACATACTTTTACTTTATATTGTATAATTATTGTATACTGCCTAAAAGAGAAGTAAGCTTTATAGATAAGGTTTGATTGAAATTTACTGTGTTCGTTCTTGGACTTCCTAGGAAACCTATCATTTCGTTTACACTTGAGCAAGCGATAGAAAAACTTGTACTACATGACTATTATTTGGAAATCCACAAAGCATAGGTAAGCATCGTTTAGCATGTAATCATATCCTAATTGCCTAACCCAATTACTTAGAGCTTAACGTGATAGAACCATGAACAAAGTTACACACACATAACACAAAACTAACAAGTCGTCTGCTAATACTTAGAGGCATTCATATTCTAGTTTAATACAGGCAAGGTCGTATACATATTCATAATCATGTATCATAAAAACATATATACTTGACGAGTGACGAAGGATAGTAATAGCCATAGGGACAAAAATAAAAAAACTTACATTGTAAATTAGTCTACATAACCTAAAAACTTAGACTCTAATACCAACTGTAACGATCCAACTATTTATTCTAAGTTGGGGTCATTACTACTAAAATAAATAAGAACTTTATTTCATTTAAATGAAAAAGAGAAAATCAAGTTCTTACATAAAGAATTTCAAATACTCGTTACAACTAATAATTTGGGAAAATAGAAATAAATACTAGAAAATTTAGTCATACTTCAGGGGAATCAAACTTTTAAAGAAAAATAACATAGAAATAATCATGGGTTCGGTAAATTCAATAAAAGTACTAAAAATCCAAATGTTGTAAATGTAAAGGAGGAAGCATAAAAGTTTCGCCTATGGCAAGTCACGGTCACTACTTGTCATTCACCAGCTTTCCTCTACCTCTACCTTCCCCTGAAAAATTAAACATAGAAAAAGTGAATATAAACATATACTCAGTAAGGGACCCACTACTAGTCTGCTAGGTGGCTATTAACTTTCCATTAGGATCCCACAAGAAAGTATCCAAAACTATCGTGCCTTTGAACACACACAATCTAGTGATTCGGTAACACATCTAGTCTATCGGTGAATTCGAAGGAACACCTTAGACATCAAGCTATAAGTGACCCCGTCGGACCACTTATAAAAAATGTCATGACAGGCTGGTAATCCCATCAAACTCATATAGTCATAAATCTGTAAAAAAAATGGTGATCCCGAGGAACATCCATGTAAGTATGACTCTAATAGCCAAAGTTAGCAGAATACCACAACCATAACATGTAGCATATCATATATCATAACATGGCATGAAAATTAATCATATAATCCTTATCATGTGATTAATATATCATGCATCATAACATATCAATTATCTATATTAGTCATCAACATCAACCCATCATACATCATCATCAACATCACATTATGCATCTTAGCAACATTAATGCATAATGAAAAGTACATGCAAACTCTTAATTATATTTTTGAGGTTTAGTAATAGGTTCACTTACTTAAACGATGAGCTAAAAACTAGTTGCTAGTCAAAGTTTCCACATAGACAAATCATAAACATAAACGAAATTAAATTAATAAATTTATCAACCAATGATCTAAGTATTTATCTTAGGTCTCCAACTTACCCTAAAGCTAAGGTTGAAACCAAAACAACCTTGAATGAAAAATTTTCACAAACCAATCCACCTTCCAACCTTTTAGATGAAAGAACTGAAAGTCCCCACCAGTTCTTTCTTCTTCGATCGGCACAACTGAGAGCAAGATGGATGCCCGAGTGATTCTCTCTCCGTGGGGAGCCCGATCATGCCCCTTTTCTGTAATTTTATAATAACCTTCAAAGAACAAAAAATCAAAGTTTAAGAAAAGATCAACTTAAACCCAAAATTAATTTACTTAGATAAAAAAAATATTGATATTTGATGGGCATACCAAAACCCAATCAAATACCCACCCAAAAACCACAAAAAATTGACTCAAAGGCTACAAGTAAGGAACTGCAACAACTTGACTCACGTGCGGCTCGGGTTGACTGAGAGACAGTGGTCGCTCGTGTGTGAGAAGATCCGCTGGAAGGAAAAGGGTCGGCTCGGCAAGGACGTGACTTAGAATACATAATGAAAATGACTAACGAAGAAGGAATCGACTCGGGTCTTCCAATGGTGGCCACATGATAACGTGTATAAATACCCGTTATTATAGCCTCTTTTATTAGAATAATGAGGCCAAAATGCATGAGAAGATGATTAAAATGTGTAACTTATCTTGTAATTTCATAAGTATTTAGAAGTACATCTTACATAAGCATTATGCCTATTTGACACGATTTTCATGTCTTAACGCAGGATGATTAGAAAGGAAGAAAATAAGTGAATCGCAGGGGACATCTCATGCAAAGGCTACGCGATGGGAGCTTGTTTGGCGACTAACACCTCTAGGTGGGAACCACATCATCAGGTTAGGAAGATTCACTAGACGACAAGGATGGTAGTTGAAGTTGATGTAACATGACAAGGCTGCCATCATGGCTGAAATGATCAAAATAATAATAATTTCCCGTTGAAAGCTGCCTATAAAAATCTTCTTCTTCACCAAAGCAACAAGGCATGTATGGGCCAAAAAGAGGTTCGTATGAGCTAGGGTCTAGAGAAAAAGACGGAAATAAATAGCCTTTCCGTCGGCTGTAAAGAATTTCTTCTTCTTCTCCGTTCATACTATAAGTGAGAGCTTAGAGTTTGAGTGGTGAAGGTTCCATTTTTCCGTTTTCCCCTAACTTGTAATATCCTCCATTTTCTTTGTCTTCCATTTTTGTATTTCTTTGTAATGTATGTTGTTCATATTGTACAATGGTCGAAGGTCTGCATTCTTTAATATATATTACATGTTTATACCTTTTTAATCCCTCGTTTCTTGACTTTTCACTTGTCGATGTGTTATTAGTAGTTAGGTTTGTGATAAGTTCTTGATAAGAAGTTTAACTTATAATTCTTATTGTGTTAGTTGAGCTAATCTCATCGCGCTAGCATAAGTCGGCAACTATCCGAGAGGGTAGGTAACAAGGCATGACTAACACGCGTAAGGGAGAGACTCTCCCTTTGCGAGATAACTTTCATAATTTGTATCTCGAGAGGTGAACGAGTTTGAACACTAGGCGCCGAGAGGTTGTTGTCCTTAATTGTGAAGTTCTATACATTTTATAAGTGAAATCTTCTAGTTATATCTCTTCTAATCACACATTTCATGTGGATCCTGAGAGGTGATCATGTGTGGCATTTAATGACTCTAAGAGGAGCAAGCCTTAATTATAAGTTAGTTGAGCGAGTTATATTGCATTGAGGTTGTCGCATTACTTAAACACATTACAATGCATAAACATTCCTTCGTTCTTTCTCGCATATAAGTTAGTTCGCATTTCCATCTCTCCATGCATATTCCCCCTTTACAGAATCTCTAGGCGTAGACATTTAATTGTAGTTTCACTACTACAAAACTGATTTTACTTTACCCTTAAAAACTGTCAAGTATCTGTTTATTTGATACTTTTCAATGCGTCAAGTAATCCAGTGTCAAGAATAAGGGAGGTTTACTTGACAGTTTTTAAGTGTCAAGTATTTGAGATTACTTGACTCTTTTTACACGTCAAGTAATTCAGCGTCAAGAATAAGAGGGTTTTTGTTTGACAGTTTTTACGCGTCAAGTAAAATTATACTTAACAGTTTATAAACATCAAGAATATGTTTATTCTTGACACATTTTGCATGTCAAGCCTTTTTTTTTCTTTCAAATGAAAAGTCGTACAATTTAAAATATTCATATAATTATATTAAATCTGTTTTGAAGTTCATTCACACACATATAAGTAGAGCCTTTGAGATTACACAAAGTTGCTAAACTACGCATATTAATTAAACAATAGAGTCAACCAAAACTTTCCATCAAAGAACTAATAACTTTAACAAATTGCATATATCACTAAACCATACATATAGTACTTAGTCATTACATGTACTTAATTACAATACCCCAAACTTCTACCATGTGAAGATATTGTTCTACCTAGCTCTATGTCTAATATGAAAAATTTTAAAGTCTGTAAAATGTAAATATAAGAAAAAGCTAACATTTGGTCTATGCTCTGGATTCTTTCGTAACATGTCCTTAATAAGTATTTTCCTGCATGTAGAAAAGAGCAAGAGTTTCAACATTAGACTGCACAAGAAATCAAGAATTAAGTTTCAATTTACGAAGTTAGTTCTTCAAGCATATTATCTTTTCATTAAGAAAATACGTATGTGGGCTATAATGTGCCGCTATGGTCATAAATGCAAAATAATCCAAACAAGAGGCATTGTAGCTACATTCATTCATTTTTCTTATTCCACATTATTAATAATTTTGAATTGAACAATGAGATCAAATATACAAATAAGAAGATTCCAATAAAACATGATCTCAAATTATGGAGCTTTTTTTATCACGTGGTGAAAAATGTAGTTATCTAAAGTAGTTATCTAAGATGTAATAAACAAAAAATATGGTAAGCTAACCTTATTATTTTTTCTTTTTGTAGTGGCAAAATCTACTCAAAATGAAGGCAGAAAACAAAATCTAACTAGAAACAAAGTCACACAGAAAGTAAGCTAACCTTATTCTACATATAATAATGAAAATCATGGATAAATATATAATCCCTGCAGTTTGTCTATAGTTTTCATGTTAAAGAATATACTAAAATGTCTTGTAATAATTGAGTAGATACCTCTCAAGCACTTTATGTTTAAGCCCTTGAGAAGCAATCTGTTGAAGTAGCAATTATAAAAGACAAACAAAAAATAATAGTACCAAACCGGAAAGAAAAATAATTGTCATATCAATCAACAAGTAGAACCATATACATTCTAGAATCTTTCATTGATTGCCAAAGGTAAAAATTTACCCGACTTTCTATTATATGTAATTCTAGAATCCTATAAAAAACAAATAAATATTAGGAGTTAGCAAACTGTGTAGAGGTAGAGCAATCTTTTATTTTAAAATGTTCAAATAATGGTTGAATCTGAAGCTAAATTTTTTTCCATGCTTAACAATTTGTAGTACATAAAGAGGAAACTAATAATGATTATTGGAAGAGATAAAAAGCAACGATGTAACAGTTGAAAAAGAGACACTTAGAAAAAGGTTGAGGACAATACTTTCAATGAGCAGGAGAAAAGGAAAAATTAGATAAACATATATGTAAATATAGTAAATTAGAAGAAGTAAGAATTGAGTACCTCTTATGGATTGGACCAAGTCCATTGGGTCCTCTTCGGTTGCTGACTGAAAAAATCAGATTGACATAAAGGATAATGATAAAGAATGACACCTTGATTCTTCTACATCATCTTTCACGTATCATTAAATTTAGCAACAAAATTATAATCATGAAAAATCATATGATCAGTTATATTAAAAAGGCTTAAAGAAAAAAAAGATATTAGTAGAAGAAAAATTCTTTACAACTAAAATTCTCCGTTTCCCTCTCTATCAATCTTACATATGAACCTGAAAACAAAAATTCACTTCCTATATAAGTGCATCAATAGTTTCAAGGAGAACTCAAATCCATACCACACTAAAGCAAGAAAGAAATATGGACTAAAGTAACTTATTTAACATAAAGAATGACACCTTGATTCTTCTACATCATCTTTCACATACTATTAAATTCAGCAACAAAATTATGATAATAAATCATATGATCAGTTCTATTCAAAAAGCTTATAGAAAAAACAAAAAAAGATATTAGGAGAAGAAAAAATTTTTGCAACTAAAATTTCTCTTTTCCCTCTATATCAATCAATCATACATATGAACTTGAAAATAAGTTACTTGAAAATGTTATCATGTTCATATTGGTAGTGCCACCAATACAGGTATGATGAATGTAAGCAGTCATAATCACTTGACAAAAGCAATTAAGAAATGATTGCAATAGAAAAAATTATTTATCATATACTCCATTTACCATCTAAATTCATTAGCAATCTCACTAAAAGATTGCTAAATTTACCGCGGGCATCAACTGGTTGCTAAAATAATCATAGAAGTTAACACTTGTTAATTACTCCAAATTCTAAATTAATGGACGAAAACGAGAATTACACATAAAATAAATAAACATTAATGGTAATAAAGTTTAGATATAGTTTTCCTTTGATCCTATATAATAAATTTGAAGTAATTAACTATAATCCTCGATTCAATATCTATAAACGTTTTATTCTATATAATAAATTTCAAGTAATCACCTAGATTTTTGGTCAGAACTGCTACCTTGTACAAACTAAGAAGAAGAATGAACAACAAATTGTGGTGTGCTGCAACAGGTGCTGGAATCCCTGATGAAACAACCATGTTTTCTAATCAAGCATGTCTTCACATGCCAAACCATATTATTTTAGTTTTCCCCATTCTACATCTGATTCTAAAAAATATAGCACAAATTCCAATATTCCCATAAATGGTTTCCCCTTTTGATCATATCTATTATCTATTGATCTCATATATATAAGATAGTTCTAATACCTTGATCATAAATGGTTACGGACAGATGGTAGAGAGAAGGAAGTGACATGTGCAAGGCTTTAATAATGACATGAAAGACAACCCTCGAAAAGTTTCTTTAGAATGGATCCCATTGAAAAATAAAGACATGAAAGACAGGATAAAATCTTGGAGGAGAAAGTTTTCTATGCTACCATTATCTGATTCTCTCTCTTTTCCCTTTCAATAATACAATATACATTTGATTTAACTCATCCCACCCCAATATAGAAGAAGAACAGGCAGAGTTGTATATTGTCAAATATGAAAACCTCCATAGTACAAAAGCATGAATATCAGTAGGCTTGAAGCGCACGACAACATTGCTTGCCCCAATTCTAAATGGGTAATGATTTTGCTTTCGTCCTTTATTTACACATTTATTGCCAAGTATGTTAAATATAATTTCTTCTTTAAATGGTTTGGATATTCTAATATTGATCATGAAATATCTGTTAGATTTATTTTTAAATATAATATTATTAATGTGGCCCATATGTAGTATTTCGTATTTTATCTCTTTTTGATCTATTATTTTATTAGGTCTATTAGGTAAAAAAATAATGCCCTAATTAAACACTATGATGACTGGTGTCTATAAATAGAACCTTAGGGATTGGTCCTCTCACTGCCTTTATTAAGTAGCTTATTCTTTCCATCAAGAAACTAAATCAAGATCTAAAGAAAGGCAAGTGAGAGAAACATAATTCCTCAAGAAGATTATTCATGGATCAAGGTATGTTGTTCTTATCTAATTTTAATTTGTAAAATCATCTAGTTCACAGATCTTGGCACTTATTGTTATATACAATGTTAGGGTTTTATTGTATGATCATGAAATTAAAGTTTACATGTGGTATCAGAGCCTTGATTGAGAACTTGTGATTTTATATGGATGATTAACAATTTATTTTTAATGTTTCCGCCGCATGTTTTCATCAATTTGAATTAAAATTATTTAATTATCAATTATTATTTGAATTAAAGATTCTTAAATTATCATTTGAATTAAAGTTTCTTGAATTGTCTTTTGAATTAAAGATTCTTGAATTAATTATTGATAATCATAATTTGATTGGTTTGTTTCTTTAATAATTAATTATATCATTAATTATTGATATAATTATTTTGTTTAAAAGGATCGCAAATGGATTCAATTTATATTCTAATCCACAATTAAATGAATTAAAATTTAATGAAAATTATGATGTTGTTGAAAATCTAATTCTCTTCAAATCTAATTAAAATTTAGATTTTGATGATTTTTTCTCTCTCGAAAGATTACTAGATTTAGTATGCATATATGTTCAAATTGATGATTATGTATTAATTATATTTTATGTGTGATGCATATGTTATGTTTAAAGTATCCACTTATCTTTAAAATTTAAATTATGCAATTAAATTTTGAAGAATAATGTATAATTGTATGAAGTTTTGATGAAATTATTGCTATGCTTAACTGCAAATTGTGATGTAAATCACACTGAATTGTTTTCATGACGATCACATAAATTATGCATCAATTGTATTTTATGTGTTACGGATATATAATGATATTGATATAAAATATGATTTAAAGTAGGGGCATTTTTAAAAATAGCAAAATAAATTAAAATATTTACAAACTATAGCAAAATTTTGGATTCTATCACTGATAGACTCCTATCAATATAGCATATCAATGAATATCAGTGATAGAATTTGCTATAGGTTGTAAATATTTTGTAAAATTTCCTATTTTTAAAAATTCCCCTTTAAAGTATTCACTTATCCTAGTGTTTAAATTATGTCCTTTAGATTGAAAGAGAGTTTTGATAAAATTATTTGCAATATTAATATTTTTATTTGCAAATTTTACGATTAAAATTACTTGGAATTATGTTATTCGATATCTATATGTTAGGAATAATTTGTTAGTCACCAAAGTGACCAAATTAGTATCTTATATAGATATCAAATTAAACTTAATTGGGGAAAACAAATAAGTTTAGAAATTGAAGAAAAATCTTTATCTTCTTGTTATGAAGAAGATAAATCTTTATTTTATTATTACGAAGAAGATAAATATTTATTTTATTATCATGAAGGATAAATATTTATTTTATTATTATGAAGAAGATAAATATTTTGTTTTCTTATTATGAATATATATTTTTTATTTTCTTATTATGAAAAAAAAATCTTTTATCTTCTTATGATGGAGAATCTTTTATCTTCTTATTATGAAAAATAAAAATAAAAACAAAAATAAAGAAAAAGAAGATAAAGATATCATCACAAGATAATCACACTATCAAGGTTAAAGTTTTCCAAAATTCATATATTTTTATTTTGGATTAAAGCTATTGGAGATTAATTACATTCTTATTTGCTCCATTAATTTTACTATTTTTCTCTCCATTAATTTTACTATTTTTCTCATAATTAAGTTGCTTAAATTTAAAATATAATAAATTATGCATGTTTAAACTCCATAAAGTTTGAAAATTATGTTTTATTATCCTTTTGCGTCATGTTTAAATCACAAATAATTTAAAGCATGCATTTGTTTGTGATTATTTGATATCTATAGTATAGATAATTTGTTAGTCACCAAAGTGGCCAAATTATTAAGCATTTTATAAATATCAAATTAAATTTACGTTAGTTTAATTATCAATGTTTGCAATTATTTTGTTGTAATATATCTATGTTATGTTATGTGACGACCCGGACTTTTCGACCTTGTCTAAGTCGTTACGTTTACTCAAAACCGTTTGTTGACAAAAGACATAGCAAGATTCAGTTGAAACCGTAAGAAAACGAAGGGAAATTTTAATCGGGCCCTATTTCCAAAATACAAAATTTCAAATGCTGTTTACAAAAAATTTAACTATTTGTAGACTTAGTTAAATAAAAATATTTTCAAACCGTCAGCGGAAGCAGTTTAAAGACAATCCCCTATGGCAATTCACGAGTCCTTCTTGTCCCTCGCGGTCTGCCCCTCGTGTTACCTTTGCCTGAAAAGTTAAACATAAACAGGGTGAGTATTAATATACTCAGTAAGAGACCCACTACTGGTCCCGTTAGGAGAAAATAAATTATTAATTTCCTATGGGGTACCCTGCACAGTCACAGTCTTGTGATCCCGTAGGATACACATATCAGTCTAGTGCTCCCGTAGGATACACATATCAGTCTAGTGCTCCCGAAGGAGGCACGTATCAGTCTAGTGCTCCCGAAGGATGCACGTATCAGTCTAGTGCTCCCGAAGGATGCACGTATCAGTCTAGTGCTCCCGAAGGATGCACAAAGGGTGATAATCTCGTAGGGCACCCGCAAGGTAACTACCCACTAGGAAACTAATAATTTACCCATCAGTCCCTTTTGTACATCTTAACAGTCAATATACAACCCAGTCAAACGTCCTCATCACGTAAACTTTCCACTTAACTTCAAACAACCATTTCATTCCAATTTAACCTAAGGTCAGTCAAGAAACACATCGACACATCGACACATCAGTCAACAACTAAAATAATCCTAACATTCATTTCAGTGTACAATGGCACTACCATGATGTCTCTTCCGTTCACAATAACACTACCATAGTTGTATATCGTATATTCGGTTTACACAACCATCTACCAGTTCAAGCCACACCTTATATGAGCCGCATCTACAAGGTTCAGTCATTCCCACATCCTTACAATTTTGCATATACATAACCAGACAGTCATAACATACATTCAACCACAAGTCTACATTCAAACATACACATCATGGTCGTTATCCCTACTCAATATAACTGTACGATCTATGCAGCCAATACATCCAAATATTTTTTTTGAGTCCAGTAGAAAGTCCCTTACCGTAACTTTACTCTAACCCCTTGATTGAACCCACGTTTGCCAACAACCTAAACATTAAGACAATCACTCAATATCTCTTTTCAACACATAATTCATTTAAAAATCAACCCAATGTGATGTTTCACGACTTACCCAAGTTCACGAATCGATCTCCAATTAAATCCAATAATTGTTGTGAGCCCAAGGGAATTCGGCGTTACCTTCAACCTAAGATCGAACAACGGTCAGCAATTAATCCAACCAATAACTCGAATTCGTTTTGAAAGACCTACAATTCACAACTTTAATTTGTTACCAACAAAACCACTTCGACAATTTACAGTAAAACAAAGGCAACGGCACTCCACTGGGCACGGCTGTCAGTTCGCGGAACCTTACGTGTGGGTCGGTCGGCGGTCGGCTTCCAATCCACCGCTGGAAGATGGGGAGACGCGGGCTGGGTTCGTCGGACGGTCGGAACCGAGGAAGGCCTGGCGCGGACGGCTGCTGATGGTTGGCGGATGGAGATGCGGCAGCTTGGGGTTGTCTCACGGCGCGCGGCAGACGCTGCCCGGTTCCACGGCGGCGGCGGACCCAGACTCTAGGAGACAGATTTGAGGAGGGGGAGGGGGTTCGACTGGTTTCGGCTGGTTTCCGGCGCAGACGGACGGCGGCGTCGCGAGACAGAGGTCGGTGCAGACGGTAGCAGGCGGCGGCTGGCTTGAGGTTGAGCGGAGGAGAAGAGAGGAAGGGTTGGCGGCGGCTAGGGCTTGGAGAAGGAGAAGAAGAAGGAAAGAAAAAGAAGAAGAAAGGAAAGAAAAGAAAGAAAAGAAAAATAAATGGAGGGGGGGGGGGGGCTAGTGCACGCTTGAGGGAGAGAGGGGGGGGGGGGCTGCCCCTTTTTTTTTTTTTTTTTTGATATTATTTAATAATAATAATAATTATAATAATAATATAATAAAAATAATAAAAATAATAATATTTAATAATTAATAATAAAATCTTATTATTTTTATTATTACTTTTTTTTTTTTTTAGGGCGTTACATGTTAGTTTAATTATCGATGTTTGCAATTATTTTGTTGCAATATATCTATGTTATGAATAATTTGTTAGTCACCAAAGTGGTCAAATTAGCAAGTCTTATAGATATATTCCATTGATATTGTTTTACAAATTAAGGAAATAATTATTTATGATTATTTTAATATGATATCTATATTATGAATAATTTGTTAGTCACCAAAGTGACCAAGTTAGTAAGTTCAATAGATATCAAATTAAAGCTAAATCAATTACTCATATTTATGTGATGCTAATGAATTATATGATATATATTATAAAACATAAAGATGTTATCATGAGTATATTGATTTTCATTATTATGAAACAATTAAATTACGCAAAGGTAATTAGTAGTTTTATAATTTTGAATTTTATTGTGGTTAATTGGAATTGTTTTACCATGATGTCTATGTTATGAACCGTTTGTTAGTCACCAAAGTAGCCAAATTGGTAAACCTTTAGACATCAAATTAAAGTTGATTCAATTACTCATGTTCTTCTATGCTAATGAATGAGATGATATTATGAAACATAAATGATTTGTCATGAGTGTATTGATTTTCGTTATTATAAAATATTTAATTTGCCCAAAGGTAATTACTAGTTTTATAATTTTGAATCTTATTGTGGTTAATTGAAGTGTTTGGTTAGATATTTTTAGTATATCCAAAGATAACTAATGTATCTAATTTAAGCATTTAAATTACCAATTATGTTAAATTAAATCTAGCATCAGTTAAGTATAAATATTTTACATTGGTGTGCCTTCAAAAGAAGAACTTCAATGTATAAGCTAATGATTATTTAATGTTATCTGAATTTGTGTTGTATCTTTATGTTTATTTCTCAAAGCAATAAGGTGTAAGCATATTATTTTGTAATTGCATCATCTGCTTTTATTTCTCTTCATTTGCATGCTACGTCTATTATCAAGTTTAATGGACTCAATTCTCAGATTGGTGCGAACAAATCTGATTCCATCTTGGAGTTTTGGATCATGATTTGACACTCTTAAGTGAGAAACCTGTTGCACTTACTTCTTCTAGCAGTGATGAGAACAGATCTTTCTATAAAGCTTGGAAAAGATCAAATAGATTGAGCCTAATGTTTATGTGAATGACTGTAGCAAACAATATCAAGTCCACAACTACAAAATTAAAAAGCCAATGATTTTATAACATTTATGGAAAATATGATGAGAGCATATTGTTTTGACCCATTTGCTAAATTCCTAGAAAGTCATACCAAAACACCACAACAAAATGGTGTTGTAGAAAGGCATAATCGTACATTAATGAATATGGTTAGAAGTATGTTAATTAATTTGTCTTTACTTGTGTTCTTGTGGATGGATGTATGCATTAAGAACCTCTTAATATTTATTAAACAAGGTTCCTAGTAAGTCAGTTCCAAAGACATATTTTAAACTGTGAACAGGAAGGAAACCTAGTTCAAGGCACCTGCGTGTTTGGTGTTGTCAAGCGAACGTAAGAATTTATAATCCATAAGAAATGAAATTGGACTCAAGAACAACCAGTGGTTTCTTCATTGGTTATCCAGAAAAATCAAAGGGTATAGACGATTTTATTGTCATAACCACAGTATGAGAATAGTTGAAACTGAAAATGCAAGGTTCATTGAGAATGACATAATTAGTGAAAGTTTGGAACCACGTAAAGTGGAAATTCAAGAAGTTAGGGTGGACATCCATTCATCTATAACTTCTTCTCAAGTTGTTATTCCTGTAGCTGTTGACTCACTTAACAATCCACAAGAAGAAATTAATGATCAAACATCACATAATGATGTTATGACAAATGAACCTGTAACTGAGGGACCACAAGAAATAGAGTTAAGAAGATATGTAAGACCAAGAAGATCACCTATTTCTGATGACTACGTGGTTTATTTGCATGAGTCAGAATTTGACTTAAGTATTGATAATGATCCGGTTGCATTTTCAGAAGCCATTAAAAGAGATAATTCTGCCAAATGGTTAGATGCCATGAAAGAAGAGTTAAAATCTATGAATGATGATGAAGTCTGCAATCTTGTAGAATTGCCTTAAAAAATAAATAATAAATAAATAAAAGAGTTGGGTGTAAATGGGTCTTTAAGACCAAACGTGACTCGAATGGCAATATTGAACGATACAAGGCTAGAATTGTTGCGAAAGGTTATACTCAGAAAGATGGCATTATTGATTACAAAGAGACCTTTTCTTTTATCTCGAAAAAGGACTCATTAAGAATTATTATGGCTTTAGTAGCTCATTATGATTTAGAGCTTCATCAAATGAATGTGAAAAACTGTTTTTCTAAAAATGGAAATTTAGATGAAGAAGTGTTCATGGATCAACCAGAAAGTTTTATGGTTGAAGGAAAGGAACATATGATGTCTAAATTAAAGAGGTCAATATATGAACTTAAACAAGCTTCCAGACAATGGTATCTTAAGTGCAATTGATACCATCACATCTTTTGGTTTTAAAGAAAACATTGTTGATCGATGTATATACCTAAGGATCAGTGGGAGTAAGTTTAATTATAATCTTTGTTCTATATGCTTACTTACAAGAGATCTGATTATCTTGAAGTGATTAGATATTCTAATTCAGACTTTATCGGATGTGTGGATACACGAAAATCCACTTTTGGCTATTTTTTTCTATTAGCTGAAGGAGCAATTTCATGAAAATGTGTGAAGCAGCGTATTGTTGTTGCATTCACTATGGAGGTTAAATTTGTAGCATGCTTTGAGGCTATAATTCATGTTTTATTGCTGCAGAACTTTATCTCAAAGTTTGAAATTGTTGACAGTATTGTCAAGCCGTTGAGAATTTATTGTGATAATTCTGTAGTATTTTTCTTCTCAACAAACAACAAGTATTCTAAAGGTGCGAAACTTATAAAATTAAAATACTTTGTTGTTAAAGAAAAAGTTCAGAAACAAAGAGTGTCAATCAAACATATTAGCACTAAACTTATGATTGTAGATCTACTAACTAAATGATTGCCACTAAAGACATTTAATGATCACGTTAAACGTATGGGCATTAGTAGATATCATTATTGAAATCAAGATTATGTTATTTGACACTTTGAGCTCATTTATTTATTGTTTCTGATTTTATCTTATGGTTCTGTTCTTATGATTAGTATATACATAAATGAATGATGTTAAACAGAACATTGTCTTTAATAAAGACACTTATTGTTGGACCGTTATTGATTATCTTTATTATAGATCATGTTAATAGAAGAACTATTTCAGTGATACATGGAAGGGAGTATGTTAATGCAATGATGTATGACCACCATGATTCTTTAGTAGTTTCTTTGACTTAACATGGTATGTTATGAAGTTCAATTTTGCGCATTATGTCTATGAACGTATATGATAAATTATGTCAATGGGCCAAGTGGGAGAATGTTAGATTTATTTTTAAATATAATATTATTAATGTGGCCCATATGTATTATATCGTATTTTATCTCTTTTGGGCCTATTATTTTATTAGGTTCATTAGGTAAAACGATAATGCCCTAATTAAACACTATGATGGTTGGTGTCTATAAATAGAACCTTAGGGATTGGTCCTCTCACTGCCTTTATTAAGTAGCTTATTCTTCCCATCAAGAAACTAAATCAAGATCTAAAGGAAGGCAAGTGAGAGAAACACAATTCCTTAAGAAGATTAGTTATGGATCAATGTATGTTGTTCTTATCTAATTTTAATTTGTAAAATCATCTAGTTCAAAGAACTTGGCACTTATTGTTATATACAATGTTAGGGTTTTATTGTATAATCATGAAATTAAAGTTTACAATATCTTGCAGAGAGAAGCACAGGTGCCAACATCACTGAAACTCGAACTTGATTTGCCTTTGCAACTAGTCAACTTGTTATTAGATGTTGCAGAAATAATATTGTTGGAGCAAGGCGCAAGATCGGTCCGTAGATCGATTTTTCTTCACTCCGTAAATAATGCATTTTAGCATGATTTTATGTACCGATCTTGTCTGGAATCCATAAGATCGGTCCGTTTTTCTTCCAGATCGGTCCGTCAAAAATCTTCTTTTTTCATTGCTTGCGAAAATAACGAAAATGAATAACAAAGTCCCTAGGCTTTGAGGTTTCTTAAACCTCCTCTTCACTTAAGAAAGGGTCATGCTCGTGCGGGTGCCCTATAAAGAGCTCTCCCTTTGTTTTATTTTTTGAGGAAACTTCTTGTCCAACATCTCATCCACAAAGCTGTAAGAATGCCCTCCTTACAATAATTTGATTATTGAAAGAAGCTTGATTACAAACTAGTAGTCAATAGGTCCAACACAATAGTAATAGATATATGATAGTTCATATTTTACTTTGCTTCCCTTTGTAATCTCAACAACCTATGTTGAAATCCCCCCACTCCACAATCCAAATTCTAAAACCCCATCAACAAAAATTTTTGAAATCCCCAAAATCATAACTTAAATCACTTAAGAGAATTTGTATATTGTGGCCAACGGAATAGTGATTTTGCCACAAGTTTGTTGGAAGAGGAGAATAAAAGCGTTAAGGAAAAAAGGGAAATTATTACCTTAATATAGAAATAGAAGAAAATGAAGGAGCAACCAAAATCAAGAGATGCGACCAAGCGGACCATGAAGCGACGAACGGACGACGGTGAAGTCAAACAAATGGTCGATGAACGCAGACAGACAGAAGTGAACATGTTTTCAAAAATGAGGGATTTCAGCAGAGGGAAACATGTTCTCGAAAGGGGCTAGGGCGGTGAACAAAAACGGACGGCCGATGAATGGTTTTTAGTTTTCGGTGAAGATGTTGAAGAAGATGTTGAAGCCTGGGATAGTGGGAGATTCACGCAAAGAAGTTGAAGAAATCGTGGACCTTTTGTTTAGTGAAGTTTGAGAAGAAGATGAAGAAATCATGGATGGGAGAAAGGATGAGGAAAAATTTGGGAGGGGGATTAGGGCTTTTTTAGAATTTGGGGAAAAAAAGGGGAATTTTAGAGAGAAAAAGAGGGAAAATATTTATTTTAGAAATTGGAGAAAAATGAGAAATTTGAAAGAAAAAAAGTTGCGCATAGGCTTCAGAACCCAGATGGCCTCCTCTTTGCTTACGTGTCAACACATGGGTTTCCACCTTTCCTAAATATTCCCTCGTATTCTCACCTGGAGAAAAAACATTTTACTTGACATTTAAAAAATGTCAAGTAATTTAAATCAGTCTTGAGGCTTTTAATCTGTCAAGTATTGAAAATAAAAAATAAATAAATTGTGCATTTTTTCAATTTTGGTTATTCTTGACGTTTTTTTTCTAAAAACTGTCAAGAATATCAACACTGCAGGTGTCAAGTATTGTCAGTTTTGTAGTAATCTTTGTTCTTGCATTTATTTTATACCATTCGTTCTATTTTCATTCTTTTATACTACCCAGATCATAAGTAAACCATAGAACTAATATCTTGAATCAATCTCTTGTGTTCAACCCTGGATCATCCAGGTAAACCTGTCGTTTCGCTTGCACTTGGGCAAGCACTAGAAAACTTGTACTCAATGAGGACTCAGTTGTCACGCGATATAGAGAAACATAGTGAGCAACTCACATGCAGTGAACATGCTTAATGATGTATCACCTAAACTGAATATAATTTCCATTCACCATTTACAAAAACTAAGTCCTAGTTGTTGAAGACAGAGAGCCTTTCGACTTCAACAAAAATGGAGAGAGATGGAAACGAAACTGGCAGACGACATGTCAGACGACTTACTTGATGTAAACCAAGAATTTGAACAGAGATGGAGGTGAAGACGTTGAACGAAAGAGACGAGAAGTTCAACAACGGATGGACACAAAATGTTCGACTTCATAGTGATAGAGAGACGTGATTGGTAGCTGGTGAATTTCAGACTCAGAGATGTTTATATGTGGTTGTTTGATTTGGACTTATTAATTTCGTGTGTGTGTAATGAAAATGTGGTACATCACTAAGTCAAGTCATCGTGATTAATACGCTCACCATAACTCTCTGTATCACATGATCGGTAGCTGGTGATGTTTAATTTGATAGAACTATATTTTCTTTCATAGCTATCTATTGTGTTTTCTGTTCTTAAGATACTAGGAAAATTTTCCTTGAACATCTGGCTATAATTGTCGACTTTATAATCTTTAATTTTTATGGTATTTTTAAATCACATTTTGTTATTCCAATGAGAGCTACTATTGATGTTTGATTCATATTGTTGCTTGGTCCTCTCTTTACATTTGCTTATTTGTAGTACATGATCTATGCAATCTGCTATGGATGACATCTATTAAGTTGTCTTAGGGTTTAAACTGCTCAAAATTTTGGCATTCAGTTTTTTATGGTTTTCTAATCTGCTACGAGCAAGAAATATATAATGGTAACTGAATACGTTTTCCTATGATTTAATCCATTAGGTTAATCTTTTGTTAATGGTTGCTTTGTCTAATCGTTATTGGCCCTAATTTATTTTTCTTGATTTTAAGATATAATGTTGCATTCCTATTAGAAATATAATGTTGTGATGGGTTATCTCCCATTTGATTCACGTATAATCCATGTGTTATGTTGGAGGTTTTAGTGTTCTGTATAATTTTTTTTAGTTGAATTGGTCTCTTAGATTAGGTAGTTGATGCACTCTTCTTATGAAATATCAATGCACTAGTGTTATTCGAGTCACTACTCTTCTGACAAATCCCATTCTTGCTTACATTTGATAGAATGTTATTCAAGTTATTTTGACCTTATCTTTCTTTAGTGAAATGATCTATACATGTTAGCACAACTAGCAAGACAATTGCTTTCAGTGTAGAATTGTTGACAACTGTACATATTTTCAAAAGGAATGAATATGTTGAGATAATCTACCACCACTCTAATAAACAACAATTGTTTGTTAGATGTAGATTAAAACACTTATCTCTTTAGTAATTATTGTTTGATAAATTTGAGCTACTTCTCTTGTGTAACGCCCCAGACCCAGGATTTGAAATTCGGATCTTCGACATTCCCCTCTTAAAATTCTCAAAGACTTATTAGAGTGAAAGTTTTCCCCACAAACCAACACAAGTCTTTTCAGCATGCTTTGTCCTCACTCACATGCATCCTAGAAAAATTTCCAGGAGGTCACCCAACATAGAATTACTCCAAGCTAAGCACACTTAACTTTGAAGTTCCTATGATCGAGCCATCGAAAAGGAAGGTGCACTTTGTTAGTATAGGTATTAACTTTTAATTCTTTTAATTCTTTTAAGTCTTTCTTAACATTACTTTCATGTCCTCAGAATCCTTCTCATTCAGATGTGATACCGGTTCATTCATGTCTCCCTCTTAATCTCGGATGTCACATGCCCACCAGCTTTCGCTTGGTTCATCCCCGAACCACATCTTGCTAGGAGAGGTTTCGTTCTGATACCATTTGTAACGCCTCAGGCCCAGGATTTGGAATTCGGATCTTCAACATTCCCCTACAACCTAGCAGCATCATCCTTACTATTCTTAAAGGCTTATTAAAGTGAAAGTTCTCCCGACAAACCAACACGAGTCCTTTCAGCATGCTTTGTCCTCACTCACATGCATCCTAGAAAAATTTCCAGGAGGTCACCCAACATAGAATTGCTCCAAGCTAAATACGCTTAACTTTGGAGTTCCTATGATCGAGCAACCGAAAAGGAAGGTGCACCTTATTAGACCCGAGCTGGTCTTCTCTTGATCGAGCCATCTCTGTATTTCAAGTCACGCTAGCCAAATCTCCATTTTCCCTAAGCCGAGTCCAAGCCTCCTTCCTTAGCCGAGCCATTTTGAGTTCTTTGGTTAGCCAAGCCATCAGTTTGAGCCAATTTTTTTTGGGTAAGTTTTTTTTTATGGGTTTGGTACTCCCATCCAATAGTTATTTATCCCAAATAATTAAGTGATGATTTAAAGTCAAGTAATTTGAGTTATGGATTTAAGATAATATGTTATTTTACTTGAAGGTTGACTATTTTGTTGGAAGATTTGGACTGTGCAATTTCCCATTAAAGGTTGTGTTGGATTCAACCTTAGTCTTGGCGTAAGTTTGGTTAACTTGGATGCTAAATTAGATTGTCAGTAAATGGTTGACAAAAGTTGATAATTTTATTGTTGTGGATATTTAGCACTGAGTAGATTGGGAGGAGTTGACCGTTAGCCAAGATTCTATTAGTTTAGCTAATCTCTAGGTAAGAGATTTTCCTATTGGACCCCACATTAAAGTTGCATGCATGTTCTATATTATGCGTTACATTATAATCGAGGCATGCTATGATTAGATCAGATATGATTGAGTTATATTTGACTGAGCTATGACATTTACGATATGATATATTTACATAGGCTATGATGTTCGTAGATTTACCATTAGAGTCGTACCTTATGGGTGTCCCTCAGCATCACCACCTATTTATGCCTGTGTGGCCAGTTTTATGTGTGATTCGATGAGATCACTTACAGCCCGACTCTCCTCTAGGGTGTTTCCTTCGGGATCACTGAGAGCCCAGATGTGTCCCTAGAAGATCACTAGATAGCGAGATAGCGTGCCTTCGGGAGCACAATAGTTAAGCGGTACCTTCTTACAACACTCTAATGGGAATTTAACAGACATCTAGTGGGACTAATAGTGGGTCCTTTACTGAGTATAAGTTTATACTTACCATTTTCTATGTTTAATTTTACAGGCAAAGGTAGAGGTAGAGACAAGCTGGCGAATGACAGGGAGTGACTGTAGTTCACCATAGGGAACCATTTAAGTCTTCTTTCGCTTTTTTTTTTTATGTTCTTCAGTATTTAATTTCATAAATTTATTTCAGAATTCATGTTTACTTTTAGATATTTTTTATTTTATTTTAAAGAGGGCCTGAACTAGTATTTTAACCAATGTTTTAATTATTATTTTCCTTACATACTTTACTTATATTTTATGAGTTAATATTTGAAGTGTTCTTTTAAAACTTAGTATTTTCTTTTATTTTAAATTAAAAGTTTTTATTTGTTTTACTGGTAATGACTTTAGCTCAGTATAAAGAGTTGGGCCGTTACATCTTCTAACCTCGGAGCTTACTTATTGGTTAGAATTGTATATATAGAAACACATATGTGAATGTTTAAGAGCAGATTTTTGAACAAACTAAAAGAGCATGGTGGTAAGTTTCTGGATTCTTCTCTCCTCAGCGGTCAAGCTCTCGCTTTTACAACTAATCAGAAAAGAAGAAGAAAACATTTACCGACAACGAAAATGTTATTCCTTTCCGCAACCCTTTAGGACTTTTGGCCTATTCGGGCCTTTTGCGGCCATTATGGCATCTCCTTTGTAGGTTGACGAAGATGGCTTTATATAGGCAGCATTTGGAAGAGAAACTTCTATCTTCTGAACTTGTCAGCGACATCCGTCGAAAGGTATCTGTCGCACGTCACGTCACCTCCAACTACCACTCTTGTCTTCTAGTGACCCTTCTTCACGGATAACTTTGTTCCTCGCCTGGAAACGTTAATCGCCAGATGAGTTATTGGTTGTAGTCCTTGTGCGAAATGCTTCCTGTGGTTCACTAGTTTCTTTCTTTGTTGATTATCCTACGTTTAGACATTAAAATCACATGAAACAAGCATAACACTTATGTAAAGTATATTTCCATGTACTTATGCGTTTACAACACAAGTTACGCGTTCTTATTATTTTTTTGTGGGTTTTAACCTCATTATTCTAATAAAGGGAGCAATAATAACGGATATTTATACACGCTGTCAATATGCATAATTAATTCTATGTGGTAAGTCATTGGTCATGATTATTGTATGCAAAGTACTCACTATATACCTCTTTATCACATAGTGGTCAAGTCCATGTTGAGTACAAGTTTTCCTACTCCTTGCCCAAGTGAAGTGAAACAATAGGTTTTTCTAGATGATCTAGAGTCGAACTTAGGGAATTGATATTAAAGCTTAGTTCTAAAGTCTACTTCTTAATCAGGTGATATAAAAGAATCTTATACAGTATGCAAGAATGTGAACTTAAATTAAATCTACTAATATACGCCTGGAGAATTCTGTAAGGAGGGATTAAGATGTTTGCGAGATGAAAATGCGAACTAAATTGTATAAGAGAAAGAGTGAAGGAAGGTATATGCATTATTAGGTGATCGATTAAGCAATGTGAGATTTCTGATGCGATATATCTTACTTAACTATCATATGATTAAGACAAGTTCCTCTCAGAGTTTTTAAATGCAACACATGGTCACCTTTCGGGATCCATGTGACTAACCTTGATTAAGCAAGATACATCTAGAAGTGTTCACTTATAAGACTTATAGAACTTCGTGTTTAAGTGCGGCAACCTCTCGGTGCCTAATGCCTATAGTTGTTCACATTTCGGGATATAAATTATGGAAGTTATCTCGCCAAAGTGGAGCTTGTCCAAACTCCTCCTTGCATATGTTAGCCCTATCCTTGCTACTTGCACTCTCGGGTAGTTGCCGATTGACATTGACCAAGTGATGAATATAGCTCCGCTAACAAGATAAGAATTATAAGCAAAGCTTCTTATCAAGAATTTATCACAAACATAAACTACAGATAACACATTGACAGATGGAAAGTAAAGAAATTATGGATTGAAAAGGTATAAACATGTAATATATATATCAAAGAATGTAGGCTTTCGACCATTGTACAATATGAACAACATATATTAAACAAAAATACAAAACTAGAAAGAAAAGATAATGAAAAATGTTACAAGTTAGGGTGGAAAGTGGAAAATGGATTCTCCACCACTCAAACTTTAACCTCTCACCACCACTCAGACTCTAAGCTCTCATGAACAACAATGATCAGAGAAGAAGAAGAAAACTCTTTACAGATGGTGGAAAGGATATTCCTTTCTACCTCTCTTTCAAGCTAGGCCCATTCAGGCACACCGTTAAATGGTATAGGACGAGGCTTTTTATAGGCAACTGTTGGATGGAAAACTTTTATCATTTTGAGCATGTCAGGGCCAAAAGCAACCATTGTCAAGTCACATCAACTCCAACTACCATTTTTATCTTCTAGTGAATCTCTTCTCGCGTGGTCATTTGGTATTTTCGCGAGTTCCCTTGCGATTCGCCAACTTCTTTTTGTTGATAATCCTGCGTTAGACACTAAAAAAAGATTAAAATAGGCATGAATGCTTATGCAAAGTGTATTTCTAGATATTTATGCATTTTCAACATAAACTATGCATTTTGATACACATCTCCCTTATTTTGGTCTCATTATTCTATCTAAAAGACTATAATAACTTGTATTTCTACAAGTTATCAGTATCATGACGTTTGAACAGAGATGGGCGGCGGCGACAGCTAGGGTTTAGTGAAGGAGAAGAATTTTTCTTTTGGAGGAGATAATGAATAGTGTTTTGCACGCCTAACGAGAAGGACCTATTTAAAATAATAATATTATTTTCTTTAATAATAAATATTATTATTATTTCTTTTTCCTAAATATATTTTCCTTTTCCTTTTCACATAAAAAATCAACTTCTTCTTTCTCCTCATTAACACCTAAACAAACACTTCTTTCTCCCATCACATTACTTTTCTCATCCCAAAACATAATTATATATTATCCTTAATAATTATATTATCTTTAATATATATAATTTTCTCTTCCAAAAAGTTAATTATATATATATAATTAACCACAATCCTTAAATCTCACCAAATTAATTAGCTAATATCATTCAACCCAAAATCAAGTCTTTAATCAACACCAAAAACCCCAATTCCATAGTTAATTAAATGTTCATCTAAAAATACTTAATAAATAGAGCCTTTTAATAAATATAACAAAGCGGCAAAATATTTACACATTATAAACAATTTAAAATACAGAAAAAGCCCACATGCCCACAATGAAAAATACCAAAAAATTTTGGTGATTAATTGACATCCAGTGCGCGTAATATATTTGAGAAACGATCGTTTAAACTTGACTATTCTTTTCTACACCATCGTGATTAATTGGCATCCAATACGTGTAATATATTTGGAAAACGATAATTTAGATTTGGCTATTCTTTTCCACACGATCGTTTAGATTTGGAGCCAAATCTAAACGATTTTTTTAAAGATTTTTTGGTACACAAACGTTTAGATTTGATCTTTTAAATTTGGGTAAACAAATCTAAACAATTTTTTTTGGTAAACGATCATTTAGATTTGATCCTTTAAATTTGGGTAGCCAAATCTCAACGATTTTTTTTGTACACGATCATTTATATTTGGAAAACGATCGTTTATATTTGAAACATGATCGTTTAAATTTGACTACCCCTATGTAAACGATTTTTTTAAGATTCTTTATACACGATCGTTTATATTTGGCTATTTTTTGCACACAATCTTTTAGATTTGGCTATTCAATATCCAACGATTTTTTTACGATCTTTTATATTTGGAACAACCAAATAACCGTTTGAAAAAAATAGATCTTTTATATTTGGTACACGATCTTGAACCAAATAACAGTTTGAAAAATAAAATAAAATAAAAACTATAGAAGAAGAGAAAAAGACGATGGAAGGAAAAAAAAATAGCATAAGAGATAGAGAAGAAAGACGATGAAAAAGAAGAAACCTGGAATATTTAAAAAAATGGCCAGTTTCATGAGCTTTTTCATTTTGTTACACGTGCTGTAAATATTTTACCAGCTTGTTATATTTATGAAAATTAACCTTAATAAATTCTAAATTCCACAAATCAACAATTCTCAACAAATATTTAAATTGGCACATAATAAATCTAACATAATTAAATAAACCAAGATAATTAAATTTAAAATTACCTTAATTTTAGGGGCATTACATATATCTTACTATAATGTAACTTACTGAAAATCTATATGTGTTATAATTATATTTGATATAAACATGGTATATATTTGACATTAATAACTAAATCAAATAAGTGCAAAGATATAATAATTTTATAATATATCATCTTATATACCAAATAATACATTATTTTCATTTTTCAATATGTTTATCAACACAAAAAATAAACCATGGTATATTTTCGAAAAACAATAGAATTTTTAGAATCAAAAAATAAAAATGGTAAAAGCGTACATACATTTCTACAAAACCTGAGCAACGTAAAAAATAGGAATAAATCATGTAAAAAACCAAATAACAATGACAATAAAAAAATGAAAAAACTGAAATTTATTTGGAGAAAAAATAAACCAAATATTTACAATTAAAAGTAAATAAATATGTACTATCTCACATTAAATAAATCAAATCTCATACTGTAAAACCTTAATCTTTAAGGACCTTTAGACTTGTAAGGGCTTGGTAAAAGAAAGAGAGGATTGAGTTGGTAGGTAAATGGAAGGAAATTTCTTGAAAAAGATTGGTTGAATGAAGTGTTAAGGTATGTATGATATTAAAAAGGGTAGATGGAAAATCAGGTTGGAATGGTAAGTGTTAAGTGTGGCCAAGAACCTCTAAGGACAAGGAAGATGGTTGGTAAGGCGGCTAAGGAAGAAAAATTAACCTCTAAAGTGATGCTAGGCGACCAAGATATGAGTGTGTGTGTGGCTTGAGCGAGGAGAACCTCGAAAGGGTGTCGTAGGAGACCAACATGCATCTAGGCGAGAAGGACTTTGTCATTGAGAGGTTAGTGGCGTTGAGTAGCTCTAAGCGAGATGGCTAGGCGAGCTGATGTTGGGCAAGAAAGCTATGCATGCGTGAAGAGGCGTGCGACCATGAAAAGAGGTTAGCATGGCGTTGGTTGAGATGTGAGGCCCTGATTTGGAGAAAGGGAGTCTTGTTGAAGATGAGCCTTGTTAAGAATAGTCATTTTGGTTAAGTGTAAATAAGAAGCATTCTGCAATGACGGATGTGTTGGGTTTTATGTCTTAAAACTTGTAGAATGTAAATATAATTCATGACTATTATTAATAAAGTGTGATTATTATTTGAATAAGTGTTATTGATTATATTATTAGTTTTGTCTTGATAACCTAAATCCAATAAACTAACACCCTAAGTTGTTTGATGAGTCTTGAACAATATATAGAAACATTCATGGATCAATGTTCGAGATCAACTTAAAGGGTTTATAGTATAGGGATAAGGTTGGGTACCTTATCCTGGTAACATTATGGGTACAACTCACTTTGTATTTGATATAAATGCAATGATCCAACGCTTTCGTGTAGGTGATATGCGAGTGAGAGTATCATATGCAATGAGTTTGCATAAGACCAGACCAGAAAATAGTTACCATTAGATGTAACTTCTTTAACTAATTAGGTTTCTATTTCATTAGAATGACCTAGGTAACTTAGTCTTAATTTTGAATGTATTATGAACTCTTGTTCGCGAGGGATTGTCCTTTGATTTGTACGGGTGAGAGTGGCCAAAGTGTCAACTCAATATGCTTATCTTTTTGAGGTCAAGACCGAGTGAGGAGCTAAGAACATAATCACACAAGATGGAATTCACTCCTTTCCAACTTTAGGGTAAGTAGATAAGTGTTCTGTGCCTCCGGGACTTGAACAAATGGTCTTACCTTTTCTATGGCACAAGAGTAGTTTTTGTTTAGTGGTTGGAACATAAACAAATTGTTCATTAGAGGAGCACTGGTATTTAAGGATTAGAAGTAATCTATGGGTAAAACGATAATTTGACCTAACTGGTGTTACGAACATTTGTGAAGGATTAACTTATTGTTATTGGTTTATATTTGTGGACACAAAAATATATCTATAGTGGGAAGAGTTCAATTGTGAGTCTTGAGTGGAGTGTACACACAGTTAACAAATATTGATTAATGTGGTTAATGAGTTTAGCCAATTAATCTCATATCGTTGTAGCTTCTGATCTGTAGATCCATTAGATCCCCTTCCTAGCTCGTAAATGGTAATGAGATTTATTTGTATTGGTTGTAATTTGAAATGTTCAAATTTACTTTGGAAATTAATACAATGTATGGTGATACATTATAATATAAAGTTTATATTTTAATTAAATTTTATTATATAAATTTAATTTTGGATATGATTCAAAATTAATTTATGAGAGAATAAAATATTTAAATGAGTTTAAATATTAATTTAATGTGAATTAGATTCATATTAAAATTATAGTTAAAATTTAATGTGTATACGATACACATTAAAACTATATGTTATGAGAGAATTTTATACTTGAATATGATTCAAATTTGGATTAAAATAAATATAAGATATTTAATTTAAAAATTAATTAATTGGAAGGTTAATTAATAGTTTAGTTTAAAGGAAATTGTCAAAAATAGCAAATTTGACAAAATAAGGGTGTTTCCAAAAATAGCAAAACTTTTAGGATAATAGTGTGTCACTACATTTTTTAAAGGAAAATTACGTTAGATGACAAAAAAATTAGAAAGAAATAGCTTATAACACCTTTTTTTTTTCATATTGCAAATTTGACAAATATGACGGTAATCAGATGTTAATCAGACAGTAATCTGTTGGTAATCTACTTTTAAATTGCTATTTTTGCAATTTTGAAAATGTAAGTGACATGGACTCTAATATCATAATTTTCTTTTGCTATTTTTGCAAACTCCAATTTTCTAAATGGGCCCTTACAAAAAAAGAAAAAAAAATTATGATAATAAGGTCCATGCAACTACATTTTCTAAATTGCAAAAGTAGTAAATTTAAAAGCCGATAACCCTTTGATAGCCCTCCGATACATATCAATATTTTTTGTCATATTTGCAATATGCAAAAATATGTGTCATGAACTATTTTTTTCTAAATGTTTTTGTCATATGACGCAATTTTCCTTTTCTAAATTGCAAAAGTAGCAAATTTAAAGCGGATAGCTCTCTGATAGCCATATTCGCAATAATTGTTATATTTTTCATATTTGCAATATGAAAAAAAGAGGTGTTATGAGTTGCTTTTTTCTAAATTTTTTTGTCATATGATGCAATTTTTCTACAACATATAACAAAATTTTAGATTCTATCAATAATAGACATTGATAGACACTGATATGCTTCTATCAGTGACATTGATAGAAGTCTATCAGTTTTTATCACTGATAGAATCCAAAATTTTGCTATAGCTAGTAAATATTTTAATTTCTTTTGCTATATTTGAAAATGCCCCTTAGTTTAATTCTATTTAATTAAAATTGATTTAATTAAATTAAAGGGACATTTTTAAAAATAGCACAATAAACAAAAATATTTATATTAGCAAAATTTTGGATTCTATCAATGATAGACACTGATAGACTTCTATCACTATTTATCAATATGACTAATAAAAATATATCAATGTCTATCATTGATAGAATTTGAAATTTTGCTATATTTTGTCAAATTCACTATTTTTTACAATTGCCCTAAATTAAAACTATAGGTTATGTGAGAGATATTCATTTAAATATGATTTAAATGAATATTAATTAAATATGATTTAATTAATTATTTAATTTAATATAATTAATTAATTTAATATTAATATTAATTTATTAAATTAGTAGGGAACGTGGGTGGTTTTCCCACGTTCCCATATTCTCTCAGGAAGATATTGGTACATTAGAAAACTAGAGGGTTGTGAGGAACTCTAAAAGTTCTCTCACTTTCTTTTTCCTTTTCCAATTTTGGTTCCACAAATCGAAATCTCAACTTAGAGAATAAGAAGGTCTTCAAGAGTGAGTACTTCTTTTCTCTACTATGTTATTTTTTTATATCATGCTTAGCCTTAGAAATGTGTTTCTATACTATTTCCTATGTATTGTATTTTTAGTTCCCAATTAAATAGAGTTTAAGGTCTCTGTTAAATCTTTTGCTGCATAAGGCTCTTATCCTTTTAGGATGCCTTTAAGGAAAGATGACGCAAGAAGAGATGCTTGTGGTTACTATTGAATTGAAGCGAGGCGACACGATAGGATTAGCTGACGAGGAAGAAACATGCATTTGATGCAAAGAACTAGGCAGCAACACAGGGAGAAGTACCTATGCCTAAAGTGTTGTTGCGATGAAGTAAGAGGTATGTTGAAAGGATGAACGTTCGTATGAGGTGACTAGACAACAGTTTGAATTAAAGTAAATGTTCTGTTGTTTCCTGAGAATAAAGTCAAGTGAAAAAGAAATAAGCATTTAAGAAGAGAAGGTTAGCGTTTAAAGGGAAATGTCTAATCGCAAGTGACAACTAGCAACGTGCTGAAATTATGTTGGTTACAAGGCTTGACGAGTGGTAGCTCGATACATGTAAAGCATGAAAATGATTCACGGTATTGAAAGGCCACTATAAATAGACCAAAAGAGGTCAGAAGAAAGGGGCGTAAGATGCTAAACATTCTAATAAATTGTTAAGAGAA
Organism: Cucumis hystrix; assembly: GCA_025688845.1. Classification (NCBI taxonomy): domain Eukaryota; kingdom Viridiplantae; phylum Streptophyta; class Magnoliopsida; order Cucurbitales; family Cucurbitaceae; genus Cucumis; species Cucumis hystrix. The sequence continues at coordinate 241,247 of CM046892.1, read as the reverse complement.
AGTGTCGAGTATTGAAAGATCTGTTGAGGGAATCACTAGGCGAGACGAGAAAGCCAAAAGAAAGAAAGGGAAAGAGTTAAGGCTAAGTATTTCTATGAGTGATCATTATAAATAAATGAATGGTCTTTCATAAGTGAAAGAAATGTTTTGTGAATGATTGTACTCTTTGTAACCTTATGTTTGATGGTTAACATTTGAGAATGATACTAATGTAATGTTATGTGTTGAAAGTAAGTTGTTGAACTAGCACTTCTTATTTATTGACTGCAATGATTGTGTAAAGTGTGGTGTCGTATGACCAATCACAAGAATTTGGTGGAAATCCTAGGTTTAACATGAGATGCTGGTGGAGGTGAATCTCAGGTCTAGGTGGGTAAACACTGGTGAAGTGAATCCCAAGTCTAAGCGAAGAACAAATTGTGTTCTTGATAACTAGATGCTGGTGAAAGTGATTCTAGATCTAGGCGAGGTTGTATCACGAGACTCTGGTGGAAGTGAATCCCAAGTCTAGGTGATCAAGTTTGAGTAAAGAATGATGGTTGCGAGATGCTGGTAAAAATCCCAGGTCTATAGTGAGACGTTGGTGGAAGTGAATCCTAGGTTTAGGCAATTAGATGCGAATTGAAGAATCCTAAGTCTCGACAATGACTGATGAACTTCTGATGAATGAAACACATGGAATTATTTTATTGTTGTGTTTATGATTTGATGCGATGAGAATTTATGTTCATAAGTCTCAACTTACGTTTTAAGTTTATTCTCCTCAGGTTGCTAGGCGTTGAAGCTAAGTAAAGAATGGATGTCAGACATAGAAGCCAAGTAAAGGAGGGAATGGTGGGTTGTTATGTAAACTTGAGCAGCAAGCAACTCATGTCATTCCATTTTGAGTTTAGGGAGTTTGTAGGCAATTCTTATACTCCCAAACGTCGAGCCGCCCAAGGCTGTATCTTAATTTTGAATAGAAGTCGAGTGAATCACAATTTTGAAGAAATACCAAAGGCGGCAGCTCAATTTTGTGTGGCCTAAGACGATGAGTGGAAAAATTAAGCCAAGGATGAAGAGCCTAAAGTTATTATTCTAAAATCTGGTTGTAATTGTAAAACTTTGAATTCAAGTTGTACTTGGTGTAATGAGTTAAGTTAATAAAGAGAAGAAGTTATGTTATTTCGTTGCATTATTATTATTTATGTTTATCGCCTAAAAGTTAAAAGTTAATTTGAATTAAGTATTGGAGGCTAATCGAATGAGCTAAGTCTAATAGTTGTCTTTTCACTATGATAAGTTGTGAGGGTCTCTAAAGTTTAAAGTAAAAGCTTCGCAAGGAGACGAGTTTAAGAAGTTGTTTCGCTCACTAAATGCCTTGCAAAGCCTCCTCACCTAGTAACCTTCTCACTCCTTTCTCAATTAGCTTTAATGCTTGAACTTAAGGAAAGAAAACTTAAAACGTAAGTAATAAGACTTAGTGAGATTTTAAAAAAACCTTTTGGAAACACATTTCATAGTTATAATCATTTCATTAAAACAGATTCATCGTCTTATTTCACAAATACATCAAATCACAAACACTCCTTAGTCTTGTTGTCCTTCCACTGAGAAATCTTAAACCATTCCATACACTAAGACCCATCGTCCTCACGTTTAGACTACTATGAACAGCATCCGGGAATATCCTGATTTCTTCCTTGTTGCTTAGGCTGAAGCACAATGCAAATCTTTTATGCATTGTCCTGCCTCATTTCACAATGCATGCTTTTTCTACATGGGTGCCTTTACTTTTTGTGCACATAACAGTTAGCTCAATGATAAGAACAAGACTAAAGGTTTAAACATAAGTTCATATTCATTTAAACACAGAGACTTTACTTGAAATCAAAACATATGCTTTCATTCATAATAATCGTTTACAAAAGATTATGAAATTCAAAGAAAATTTTTAAATATAAAATCACTTTTATAAATTCACACACAAACTTAGTTTCCCTTTGGCTAGCTTCAGACTTTGCTTCTCTCCTAATGACTCTTCTTCTCAGCAGAGTAACACTTCAATAAATTCAATTTTTTTTCCTTTTTCTAATTTTACTCCTCTATTTATACTAATTCTCAACATGGATTAGTCACTTCTAATCTCATACCAACTTGCCAACTCCTTCTACAAGTGGTACACGTGTAAGCTTAATCTTTCTCATAAACATGTTTAAACTCAAACTTGACACATAACCCACTGATTAAGCACTAATAGGAAATTACTTATAAAATTCCTATCTTTTATCGCATAGCTTCAGCTTGCGATAGGTTCCAGATCCCCTAATATGTCCTTCTCGCTACGTTATTCTCCCGCGAATAACTTCAAAACACCCACTCTGATCGCATAGCTTCAAAATACTTTTCCTTCATAAAAACGCCTAGCCTAGCTTATACAATTAAACAAAATGCTTATTTCCAAAATTTAACCCTTCTATTTCAAACATGAGTCTCGCAGTTGTTTACTAAATGGGTTGTATCTTAGTTTTGTATATTGGTTGTGTATTTTGCTTTCTCTTTCTTATCAGTTCAAGGTTAGAGGTTAAGGGTCAACTGGTGTTGTTCAGAGGGGAACGATGTCGGTTGACTTCATGCTGTCTCTCAGGTCGAGAGTAGGTAATTTGGGAGGGGGTCTGACACATACAATTAAAAAAATATATATGTATTATCTCACATTAAATGCTCTAAACTAAAATGAATAATAAATACCCAAAGTCAAATTTGAAATTAACTCAATATGAAATTTTTTTTTTTTTTTTTTTTCATATTTGTGTCATTGCAAATTTCTTACTTTTTAAAATAAAATAAAAAAACGACTAGAAATTAATGAGGGTGTTATGGTCATTTGAGCTTGACCTTTGTGTAAAATGGAAGCTTATTGTCACGTCCCGCGAAATAGCCCCACTTTTTGCACCAAATCGTGCTATAAGACTCCCAAAGCAAAGCCAAGGAGGAGCCAAGCACACCCGAACAACAGCCCAACATGGTCATGTGACAGCCCACATGTGCACACGACACATGCCCATAACATTGGCATGTGCCCACGGAAGGTAGCCCACGAGCCCCGCATGCATGACGTGACACGTGCCCACAACAGCCCCATGTGCTTGTACGGACGCACACCTAATGGGCATAACCATCAGACAGGCGTTATGCACCAACGCCATCCAAACAACCCATCTGCACGGACAGCTACACATGGCACAGAAGCCAGCCCACCAGGCGCTCACACAGGCGCCCACGCCCACCAGACGGCCGCCCATGTCAGACATGGCATGGCGTGAGCGACACCATGCGCGTGCGCCCCAGCATGTGCGCGGCCATGCGCGCGCGCCCCAGCATGCGTGCGGCCATGACCATGCGCGCGGTCATGCGCGTGCGTCTCTGCATTGGCACGCCCCACACCTAGAAGCGCCGAGAAGCTTCTAGAAGAATCACGAAGGCACGCGACGCTTCACGAAGTGCTTGCACGAAGATGGACACACACATGCGCGCACAAAAGGCTTTGGAAGGCTCGCGCGTGCGTCAGATGCCCCCAGAAGGCTCTAAAACCTCCCATACACGCCCAGTGACGCCCACACAGTGTCATGCACGCTCGGGAGTTTTCTAGATCAATTTTGCCGACCTTATAAGTCGGTTTAGAAGTTGTAAGATGGTTGTATAGCCTCTATAAATACCCCCAAATGGGTTCATTTGTACTAACTCCTCCAAATCCTCAAAATCTCTAATAAAGAGTTCTCTTAGACATTTTATCAAACACCTTGTCTACATTCTCTCCATCACTCTCTTGCCTAATCCTTTGAGTTTTTTAGGTGCCTTTGTTGCACTAAACATCTTTCGCTGCCAAACCTCTTGTTGTTTGTTCATAGTGCTTGGTGCACTAACTTCTCTAAAGGCTTACTTGGCTACGAGGACGATATAGTCAAGCCAAGTGCCGCACGGTTGGTTAGTTGAGAACCCTAACCACGTGACATTATTGTCTCTTTTAGGTAAAAAAAATGGTATATTAAAGCTTTTTAGGTATTTGACCTATATATTTATGCTATATGAGTTAAAAACTTCTTAATTTTAAAAAGAAGTAAAAAAATCCCATTTTAAAATTAGAAACCTTAGCCCTTTTCTATTTTCACTCTCCACTTCCTCTTCTCCCACGCAACCCTTTCTCCCCCATTGTGCTCTTCGTCCTTATGCCATGCACAACCACACATAGCCACACACCAGTTTTCGATCTCCCTTCGTCACTTAGCTCAGGCATGTTGACATCGACCATCCTCTCTTCACCGCCTATTGGTTAGAAATGTTTGGGTTTCTTATATGTGTGTATGTGTGCTTGGAGTTGTGTCTCTCTGTGACTTCACATGTTGAAAATGAAAAAATAATAAAGAAAAAACGACACTGATTTTTGTGAAACTTGTCATAGACGTGATGAGACGTATCGGTCTTGGACATGTATCTGACACAGACACTTTGTCATTTACGTGTTCGTGTTTCCTAGCCTTTAACTCATGAGCAAGAATCACTTCACATTCAATCTAAATTCTTCCAATGCATTTTCATCTTAGCGGTTTCCATGCATATTCCAAATTTTTTTTGGAGATCAATCTTGTGACAATTTCAAGTAAGGAAACCCTACATAAAAAAATTGGTATTTGTTTGAATTCAACTAGTGCATGTAAGAAGAGATTGAAAAAGAAATGCTTAAATTTAAATCAAGGTTCATTAGTTTTCCAACTCAATTCAAAGAATCTTGCTTAGCACCATTAAAATTAAACAATAATTTAAGTTAAATGATTGATCAAGTCATTTAAAAAATAAATCAATACAAGATCAAACATGGAATTCAAACGAGATTGCAAAGATTCATCATTCAAAGTTAGAATTCTCAAGAAAAATACATCTAAAGTCTTATTCCCAACAAAAATTTCCTCTAGTTCTTTATCATTCTTGGATAAGCTTCAAGAAATTTGTTGAATACCAAAATAACCTTCAAAGAGATTTGAGAGAATTTTATTGAGTAATTTGAGAGAAAATACAAAGTGGAGAGTGTTCTAATGAAACGTGGTACAAGTTAGGCATAAAATATTAGAACAATAGTTTTTTTTATTCAAATTGATAGTGAAAGGTGTCACAATCGTAGCGTTTCAACCTTAGGACAGATGATTATGCGACACTTGTTCTAACTCGATGAACAAGACAGCCGATCACAATCCAAAAATCGCGAACAAAGTCGACGTATGATGTAACCTTCATTTGCGTTCTTGGAAAATTTGTTTATAAAATGTGAGAAAGAAATAAATACATTTAATTCAACGTTACAATATGCATTAAAGACTGTCAGTTGCAAGAGAAAGGTTTCCTTGCAAAGAGTACAATTAATGCTTGGGCGGGGATTCAACTGGTATGCCTCCCCTATAGTAAATTTTGAACATTTTCAGCTCTGGTAGGCTTGCATATGAAAATGTCGAAACGTCACACCTAAACTTTATGACTTAAAATGGAAAGCAACTACCTAAACTAGTTACAAGACATAAAGATAAGATAAACTGGGGGTATTCGGAGCATACGGCCATAGGCAAACACGTCTTGGACAAGTATGACCGTGCCAAACTCCCCCACTTAAATTGTTGATGTCTCCGTCGACTGGCAAAGCTGGAATCCTTTGATCTTATGCTTCCATGCTTCACGATCATTGGTACGTCTTCCACGAGGAGGTTCTTCCACTTCACCATGAACTTGTGTATCCTCCCCGTGGGTCTTCTTCTTTTCCTCACTTCCTTATCAAGGACTTCTTCAACTTCTGCTAGTCCCTCATGTCCTCTCACGAGGTGGTGATCTTTGTATCTTCATAACCGAGTATGTTCAGGTCGCAGCTTAACAAGGACCTGATCTCCCACAAGAAAGTCAAGGGGGTGACGCTTCTTATCTACCCAATTTTTCAACCGCTTTGAGGCCTCTAGAGTCGCCCGAATGATGTCTGATTTCCACCTCCACTTCTCTGTAATGGTGCAAGTCTGAGGACCCTTCCTCATATAGGGGAAATCCATAAGGCGTGACAGTACAAGTTGTCCGCCACCAACACTCTCTGTTGAGCTTCTGTCAGTTGATGAATTCATCACAGCTGTAACACAAGATTGGGTTGCCTTCAACGACTGAACTTCATTATTTTGCACTAACTTACCGGCCTTCGCCAAACTCATGCCATTTTGAGTGATAGAGTTTTTCTACACGGATTCCTTCGATGCGTCCCGCATTGGGCCATCAGCTTGACATGCTTGTGTACGAGCCAACATATACGGAATCCCATGATTGTTCCTTTGACTAAGGGCATCAGCTGCTCGATTACTCGCTCCTTTCCTATGTTCTGACACAAAATCAAATTCGAGCATGTCTCTATGTCCCCATGCTTAACTCGAAGTCAGATTTGGCTGAGTATCGAAGTGGTTGGCAACAACGTTGTTCGTCTCTCTGACAAAAGTCGAGCTATGGGAATACTGTCTCCCATCCCTCAGACTGTGCACCATGGCAATCATTTCTTCTTCAAACATCGTATAACTCCTTTCTGTGGTACTCGGTCTCTGACCTTTAGATGTGACAGGTTGTCCCTTCTGCACGAGGACATCACCCAACGCATAATCAAATACACCAGCATGAGCTTCAATAGGTTGGGTCACACCCACGGACCCAAAAGTTGGCCCTCTCCTCGGGGCTTGCTTTAGGACATGATTGTCGACACACAACTGTCCTTTCTCTTCTTCCCGTAAGCAAACTTGAGCTTCATACAGAGCTTTTGCAGGTTTAACCAATCCTGCCCTCAACAATCCTTTCGACTGTATTCGAAGTTCAACTAACTTCGACGACGCCACACGACCATCATTCTTCGTAGGTAAATCTGACATAGGCAAAACATCATGCATCCCATCACAATATTTCTCTGCAACACATCTTGTGTCTTTGTGAACTGTCTCCCTCGATCTACCCACTAACTCAAACGGGGTGGACTCAAATACCGTTTCATCTCGAGTGAGCTCCTCCCTCAGTTGCATAGCTGAGATCATTCTCAAACCTTTGGGTTGCCGAAGGTCTGTCTGCACAACGGTAGGGGTAGACCCCATGACCACTAGACATTTAGCTGCAAGCATCAGGATCACTTGATGTTCGAGGAGGAATTCCATTCAGAGTACTACATCAAAGTCATCCATCCCTACATCCACGAAATCAACAAGACCGCTCCATCCTCCCAACTGTATCATCGCTCGTTTCACTAATCCGACGATGGGTAAAGCTGTAGAATTCACAACCTTCATTTTTTCTGTATCCTTCTTCCAATGAAGGTTTAGTTGTCTGCCTTTAGCCACTGTTATGAAATTGTGGGTTGCACTAGAGTCAACCATAGTGCTCTTTGCGTGCTTCCGGTTGATCCAGATGTCATCATATATTAGGTCCCATTTCGTACGCCTACTTGTCTCTCCCACTTTCTTCTGAAGAGACGACAATAATCTTATGGCCTCCACTCTGATATTCTAAACTTCCTTCACTTGCCCAACTTCTTTCTTTGGTTGACTAGACTTGTCATCTGAGTCTGAGGCTAAAGAGTCCTGAAAGACATAAAATGTCGTTATATTCGGGCATTCCTTAGTCCGATGTGATCCATCATATATGTAGCAACTGAAGGGACGATTCGATGTGTTTGGACTATCACGTCTTCACCAGGTGTCCCCCATGTTGGATTGGGAAGGCTTGCAGTCTCTACCAGGACTTCTGTTTTCACTGGCAGCCTTGGGAGAATTCGGTCGGCTGTTTCTATTTCTTTCAGGTGAAGAACTTTGGTGACGCCTCGAATCTTGAGAGTCACTAGACAGATAGAACAAACGTTCAGTTGTTGCATAGGCTGATGTGAGGTCTTGTACTCTCTGCTCATATAACTTAGTCTTTGCCCACGACTTCTATCCTTCAACAAAATTGAAGATTTTATCCTTTTCGGTCATATCGGATATGTCTAACATCAGCCCCACAAATTGCTTCACATACTCCCCAATGGTTCCAGTGTGTTTTAATTCCCGTAGTTTTCGCTAGGCCAGAATTTCAACATTCTTAGGAAAAAACTAGGAGCAGAGTTCTCTCTTTAAGCTGTCCCAAGTGTCTATTGTGCAACATCATTCTTGAATGTCAACATACTGGGATCTCCACCATAACTTTGCATCTTCAGGTAGATGCATGGTCGCCAATGTCACTTTGGCTTCTTCGGTATGGTGTTTGTGGCCTTGAAGTATTGCTCAATATCAAAGATAAAGTTTTCCAATGCCTTTGCATCTCTTGCCCCACAGAAGGGCTTGGGTTCTGGGATCTTTATCTTACCAACTGTAATTGCTCCTTCAGTCGGAGCTTGATTTGCCAACGCTCGCATTATAAGGTTCACCTCTGTGATTTCATTCCTAACGACATCCAGGGTGGCTAAAAAATCCTCTGTCATGCCGTTTATCATTTTCATCATATTCTTCTGAGAGTTATTTAGCTAAATAACTCGTTCTTCCATCTGGACAGCAGAGTCCGATGAACTGTCCCCATGATCGTATGTGACGTTTCCAGTTCTCATAACTCGTGACTCTAGAGTGTCAACTCTAGTTAACAAATCTTGTATGGGTAATCCGTCTAGACGACTAGACACCACATCAATGGCATCGACTTTCTTCAAAATCTCATTAAGTCCGGTTTCTAAGGAGCTGATGGAATCAGAAACTTCCACCAGATAGAGCATCTGCTCTTCGATTCCCAACAATCGTTCATTATGGGTCTTGCTCGTCTATTTCGCAGTCGACATCTTTCTGTCTCAACTGTCAATTAGCCAATTTGGCTCTGATACCATTTGTCACAATAGTAGCTTTTCAACCTCGGGACGGACGATTGTGCAGTACTTGTTTCTAACTCGATGAACAAGTCAACCGATCAAAATTCGAAAATCGCGGACAAAGTCGACGTATGATGTAACCTTCCTTTGCGTTCTTAGGAAATTTGTTTATAAAACGCCAGAAAGAAAGAAATACATTTAAATCGACGTTATAATATGCATTAAAGACTGTCAGTTGCAAGGAAAAAAGTTTGCATACAAAGAGTACAATTAATGCTTGGGTGGAGATTCAACTGGTATGCCTCCCCTATAGTACATTTTGAACATTTTCAGCTCTAGTAGGCTTGCATATGAAAATGCCGAAACATCACACCCACGCTTTATGACTTAAGATGGAAAGCAACTACCTTAACTAGTTACAAGACATAAACTAGAACTAGTAACTGGGTAAAAAGTTGGAATTGGAATAATAATATTGGTTGAAACTTCCTAAAAATTGAGGTGACAAATAAAATATAAAATTGAAATTGGGTATCAAAAATTAAACTAGAGGCACTTGAATAAGGGACCATTTTGGACCATGTAAGACTATCAACTTAAAATCAAAAGTAAGAAAGAGGTTAGAAGAAGAAGCTTCTTAGCAAAGAGGTTGGTTTTTCCTTTAAACTTGTGAGGTTAGAAATAAGATGAATTTACAAAAATGTTGAAAATATTTACAAAATATAGTAAAATTTTAGATCTATCATGGGTAGACTTTTAAGTGGTTATAAATGTTATCAGTGTCTAGTTTTATCAATGTTTATTATTGAGATATAAGAGCCTTTTTAAATATAGTAAAATAAACCAAAACATTTAGAAATTATAACAAAATTTTCATATTCTATCAATGATATACATTTTCATAATCTAGAATTTTGTTATATTTCGTAATTATTTTCAGCAGTTTTGAAATTTACAAAATTTATAATGGTGGGATCCACAAACTCCTTGTGTCAAACAAACAATGAGTTCACAACTCCATACTCCCTTCCAAACTTTTTAGGCCAAATACATCCACTAGTTTTAGGATTCGGACTAGGATTTGGAATTCGAATCTCTGACATTCCCCTGCATCCTGCGACCTGGCATCATCATTCTTACTATCCTTAAAGGCTTATTAAGGAGGTCACTCAACATAGAATTACCCCAAGCTAAACACGCTTAACTTTGAAGTTCCTATGATTGAGCTACCGAAAAGGAAGGTGCACCTTATTGGTATAGGTAGTTACTTTTAATTCTTTTAAGTCTTTCTTAACATTACTTTCATGTCCTCAGGATCCCTCTCATTCAGATGTGATACCTGTTCATTCATGTCTCCCTCCTAATCTCGGGCGTTACAATCTATCGCATCCATCCTCACTTAAATATGTGTCCTTATCACAAATTTTTAGATAAGTTAACTCTCCAAAAATTGTTATCATAAATACTATCGTAAAGTTAAAGTAAATGAAAATAAATTAGTTAAAAAAACTAACTCAACTCAATTTCAAATTTTTTTAATACAACGCACATGAGAACATGAAATAAGAGATGAAAGATTCTTTCCATTAACATGAGGTAAGTTCACTTTAGCCATCACAATATGAAGTTAACCAGCTATATATTAAATTGAAAATTTTTATCAACACTAACTTGAATTTGTGTGAAAAGAAAAAGAAAAAGAACTCTATTTTACTAGGAGAAGAAAAAAAAAGAAAAAAAGAATGGTTTGAATATTATTATTATATAATCCCACTTTCTCCAATCTCGCGCCCAATTTGTTCCTAGAAAAGGAGTAGCAGTCTTTTCATTCTCCCGCTCCACTTCCCAAAATCTCCCCTCTCAAAATTTCTCTCTCAAAATTCATCTTTTTTATTCTTCTTCCAAATTTCGTCGTTTTCTTTCTATTCACCATTTTAATTTCCCCTGCTTTCCCCAATCGTATACACTTTGTACCGCTACTGGGTCAAGTCCAAGGAAGAACAATCCGCCCAATCTACATTAACCATTCAAATCACAAGGTAATCTTCTTTTCACATTCTATGTACTTTCTAGAAATTAGGGTTTCTCGTTTTATTTTCTTTTTTCTTTTTTTGGTCGCTTAAAATATTGCTTAAATTAATTGATTCAACGTTCATTGTTCTTGTAATTGAAGTGATGATTGAGTCTTGGTTACTATGCTAAATCCATTTTTCATTGCACATTATCATTGTATCTGGATAATGAAAGTCGGTTATTTTCTCTTGGACAATATTCGTAAGTTACATTGGCTAATAAAGGAATGAATAAACAAAATCAAATGAGGATGATTTGAAATGCCATCACAGACCGTGCCTTGATCGTGTGGGATGTCTCGGATGGAGTTAGACAAATTGAAGGCGTGTATAGAAGTGTTTATTAAAGTTAAAGTTGCTCTTAAACATGATTTTTATCCTTCAAATTAATTTTCATAATAAAAATATTGCATTTAAAAGTTTAAAATTAAATACTAAATTAATTTTAAGGATGAAACATGGTTTCAAATGAATATGACAAAAGTGATTTTAACTCTTCAAAGACCACAAGTGTGAACTTAGCACCTTGATCAGGTCAGTGTAATACTCTGCAGGGAAATGGCACTGGACCTGGAAGAAAATGTAAGCCATTTGAATTTTTGTTTGTGTTCTAACCGGTGCACGTTTGCTTGATTGTTACTGGAGACACTCGTGTTGTTAACTTCTAGTTTGTTTCTTTTGTTTCATGCTTAGTTAAATGCTTGGTCGTTTTCATTTTTTTTTTTGTTTTAATGAGTCAGATTGTTTTGTTACTTTCTTATGCATTTATCTTTTTCTTTTCCGATTTGAAATGTATACGAGTCAAGTTTTTAAATTTTTTATCCCACCTGCTACATAGTTCTCTAGTTTTATTTGTTTTTTCAATTTCTTTTGAATGAGTAATGTGATTTTGTAAAAATATTCAAAGGAATACTTCTTCATCCGAAATTAAACGCAGGGTTTAGCTAAGTTTGTTGAGTAGAGTCAAGAGTGTGAATATGACGGAGGAAGATGCCAAAGAACAGCTTAAGGGTACAGAGCTTCAGGCAAAAAAAACCCAGGTAAATTAATGGGGCTAATAATGGCAGTTTGTTTTTCAAAGTTGAAAACATTTTGCCTCAATTTTCAGAATTACCCTCCATCTTTCTTCCATCGTTCTCTCATTTGAACTCTCCTCTGATGCTGTAGGTTACTCAGTTGCCTTGTGATGGCGATGGCATTTGCATGCTTTGTAAGGCCAAGCCTTCGGACGTGGAGACGATCACTTGCAAAACTTGCGTCACCCCGTGGCATGTTAGTTGTCTCTCAAATCCCCCTGAAACCCTGGCATCCACCCTTCAATGGGACTGTCCTGATTGTTCCACCCCTCCTGAAGATGTTCCCCTTCCTCCGCCAGGCAACTATTCATTCCACACTGCGCCTTCTAATGACCTTGTCACGTCGATTCGAGCCATTGAGGCCGATGTCTCTCTTACTGACCGTGAAAAGGCAAAGAAGCGCCAGGAACTTCTCAGTGGAAAGTTGCAGTCCGACAAGGACGACCATGATACCAACAAGGAAAAGATTAAAAAGGGCGATAATGTTTTTGATTTGATTGACGAGAGATTGAACTGTTCCTTCTGCATGCAGTTACCAGAAAGGCCTGTCACTGTAAGTTTCTTATTCCATACTTCTTTATCTTCTTTGACATGGTAGACCACCTGCTTCTTTCTTCTTGACCTTGCATTGCTTGCAACGATCTTTCAACGTGTTTTTAGCTGTCTGTGTTATCTAGAAAATGACGTTTCATCTTCTATCTAATCGATTGTTATTCTTGATTTACTTTTTATAGCGAAGAGATATTTTTGTTGTAATTTGTAACAGCCATTTTGTACAGTTTCACTTCAATTCGTCTTCTGTTCAATAGCTTGACTAAATGAAACATAAAACGGCCGTTTATTTTATTCCCTCTGACTTTTGGATTTCACACTTCAATCGATTGGGGTTCCCTTTCGTGTGTATTAATAAGTGAAGAATCTCTAATTTCGAGTGCCAAATTTTTGTCGTATTGTATCTTTAATTTATCAGATTAAAGTTTGTAAATTCTAATTGTAATAAGCCTTCGCTTGCCATTTATGGTTTTTGAACTGGTTTCAGATAGCTGATGATTCTTTCAATTAATGTTTATTGTGTTTTACGTTATTAGAGTTATCATTCATATCAAAATTCACAAGAGGTTGTTTAATTTCTTTTTAATTTTTTTATTTGAGGTCATTCTCAAACCTTCATCAATAAGCTTGGCTATGAGGAGGAAACACGGTGCTAATGAATATTTTGATGATAGGGTTATGAAATTGTGGATATAAAAGAATAATTATGAAACTGTCGGTATGAAAGAATGGATTTTGTCCTTTATAGTTGACTATTTTTTCTCAAAATTTTACCACTATCTTTTCTAATATGTTATTAAAGTTTTGATGCTGCTTACAAGTTTTGAAGAGAGCATTTTTATTGATACCTGTACTGGATGTGGCCTTCAAAGATAGTATTTGAAGAATTTTTCAAATGATGTCCTAACGATTACAGTTTAACAATATTGTCTGAATTAGAGATGGAATCTTCAACTTTAAGCGATAGCTGTAGATGCTTTGTCTTAAGAAGTTGTTCTTTTTCTATATTTGATTTGCACTTATTTTTGGGCATTTTCAGGATTTGCTTATCTACTTACCTTCAGTTTCCATAAATATGTCTTAATGGTGGCCAAGTAGAGGGGCAACCATACAAACAGAATTAACTTGATAACTAACATACTGCTCGGCCTAAGCATTGAACAGATATGCTTTAGAATTGGATGTCTAATTCATTATGCACCGGTCTTGTATTATCACTTGCAAGTTGTTTGAAAGTATCATTGAGTGCTTAGATTGGAACGAATGATGGATTTTACACTTGAAGAGTAATCATTGGAAACGTAAAGCAATATTGTTGAGGTTTGTAGGATGAATCTGTTCTCTTCATTTCATTTTTGATGTTCATGAAAGTTCCATGTAGACTAGGGTTGTTTATTTGTCATGGTGACAAAGTGTTAGACTCCCAATTTATTCATACTTCTTTTAGGAGGGGTAGGAATGGAAATTCCCCTACTTAGTTGTATGATTAGGAGTGTTTATAATTTGTGATTGTTCTTTATGTATTTTATGCTTGCTTTGTTGAATTGGTGTAAACTAAGAATTGAGAGAGATCCACCTGCTCAAAAGGTGCAGTTGTGTAATTTTGTGATCTTATATAATTTATTGTGATTCTCATGGAGGAGTCCTTACATTGGTATCATTACGGTTATCCTGGGAAGACCAAAGAGAATGATGCAGAACTGACTCGAGGGAAGGGTTGAGGATGACGAAGAACAAGATGATGGGTATGCTGATTGTAGTAACTTCAAGAAAGTCAAGATGCCCATGTTTGATGGTGAAAATCTAGAAGCGTGGTTGTTCTGAGTAGAGAGATATTTCGACATCAACCGATTGTCTGAGTTTGAGAAAGTAATGATAACCTCCATTAGTTTTACAGCGGCCACCTTACACTGGTATTGTTGGGCGGATGGAAGGGAACAATTTGTAGGTTGGAACTTGGAAAGACTTGAAACAACATAAGATAATGGGTCAAATCGAAGATGGGGAAGAAATCATTTTAGCTGACTGTGAGGCCACCCATAACTTCATTTCTTTGTGCATCGTAGAGAAGTTAGAATTACTAGTAACAAACACGACCAACTATGGGTGATTGTCAGAATTGGCATGTTGGTGCTGGGAAAAGGGTTAAAGGAATATACAAAAATGTCCTAGTGGCGGTGTTGTTCTTTACGACAAAGGAACAGTATTTGACCTTATAATTGGGTGGGCTTGATCTTATTTTGGGCATGTAGTGGTTGCAAATTTAGGAATGATGAACTTGATTGGAAAAAATTGATACTTCCAATTTGTACGAGTAGGGAATGGATGGTGATCAAAGGGGACTCAATCTTTGTGAGGAAAGAGGTCTCGCTTAAAAACATCCAAAAGTCATGGGATCGCACATACCAAGGGTTCCTTGTTGGAATGTGCATGTTTATGGCAGAGTTAGAAGAAGAGCTTTTGGCAGTGGCCCCTACTATTAGTATATGCTCAAGATGAACTATTGACTCCTTACACTGGCATTTTTCAAATTCTTGATAAAGTACTCTTGAAGTGTGAGTCCAATCGCATAATAATCTAGAAAGACCAATGAATTTGAGGCCTTACTGATACTCTACTTGCAAAAGAATGTGATTGGAAGGTTAGTGAATGAGATGTTGATGGCACAAATCCAACCATTGGACTTATGCTAGCCCAATCTTGCTATTTAAGAATATGGATGAGAGCTGGCGTTTCTATGTTGACTATCAAGTGTTGAACGAGCTAACGGTGTCAGATAAGTTTCCAATATCAGCCATTGAGGAACTGCGAGATGAGTTGCATGATGCGAATGTTTTTTTTAAGCTGGTCTTCCAGTTGGGATATCACTAGATTCAGTTCAAAAGGATGACATTCCCAAAATGGCTTTTGGAATCCATGATGGTCATTATGAATTTGTTATTATGCCGTTTGATTTCAAGAATGCCTCTACCACATTTCAGTCACTTATGAACTAGGTATTTTGACCATTTCTATGCCGATTTGTTTTGGTTTTTTTAACATTTTAGTTTACAACCCATATATGGATACTCATATGGATCACCTACAATCTGTATTTGCAACCTTGCACGCTAATTCTTTGTTTGGCAATTTCAAGAAGTGCAATTTCGGCTAGAGCCGCTTGAGTGTTTAGGCCATTGGGTCTTGACCAAAAGGGTGGCGCAGACCCTGAGAAAATTCGGGCAATTGTTGAACGGCCCTAGTCAGCAAAAGCTAGAGAACTGTGAAGTTTCCTTTGCTTGATGAGCTACATTTATGTAATTTGACATCATTGACTATTTTGGATGTAAAGATAATGCGTGTGGAACTTGAGTCCAATGACTTAGCAAATTTTTTGATGATTTGTAGGCTGATCTGGACAGCCACCCGAAGTTCTCCCTTATTCAAGGTAACCTTCTGTAGAAGGATTGTTTGGTTCTCTTGTCCCAGCCTACATTGATACCTGTGATCTCCACCCTTACCATGACTATGTTCTGGGAGTTCTTTTGAGATTTTTGTGTACATTTAAGTGATTGACAAGTGAGTTATATTGGCCATGACAAAGAACAAGATGAAACAATCTGTTAATGAGTGTGAGATATGTTAGAGGAACAAGTTGAGTATGTTGTCGCCTGCAAGGTTGTTGCAACGTTACCCATTTTGAACCGCATTTTGGAATAATCTTTCA
Organism: Cucumis hystrix; assembly: GCA_025688845.1. Lineage (NCBI taxonomy): Eukaryota > Viridiplantae > Streptophyta > Magnoliopsida > Cucurbitales > Cucurbitaceae > Cucumis > Cucumis hystrix. The sequence continues at coordinate 224,975 of CM046892.1, read as the reverse complement.
ATGGATTTTGTTTATTCACTACCTCAAACCTAGGGGTTAGACATTGTTTTGTGGTCGCTGATCGCTTAAGCAAAAATGTTCATTTCCTTGCCTTTAGTCATCGTCATCCATGTACAACTGTCTCCGTGGTTGCTTTGTAGGTTAAAGAAATTGTAAAATTATACTAATTCCCCAAGTTATTTGTGTCGGACCATAGTAAGATTTTCATTAGCCACATTTGGAGCGAGCTATTTAGGCTTCAAGGAATGGAACTCAAGCATGCTTATCATCCCTAAATCAATGGCTAAATGGAGATTGTGCACGAGAGTTTGGATACCTATTTACTTTGTTTTTGTGGGGAAAAACCCAAGTAATAGTCAACTTGGCTAAGCTCAGCGGAGTACTGGAATGATACATTGTATCACGTAACTCTAAAAACGTCTTGATTTTAGATAGTGTATGGTTGTACCCCATCATTGGCATTTTATGGCAGCCAAAAAACTTTGAATGCCACCCTAGATGAGCAGTTAGGCGAGTGTGATAGTGTACTACAGAACCTCAAGTTTGGCATAACTAAGGCCCAAGAAAGAATGAAGGAGTATGCCGATCCCCACTGCCATGAGATAGAGTATGAGTCGGTTGAGTGGGTCTATTTAAACTTTGTCCCTATCAACATGCGACACTTGAAAAACGCTGTTGTGAAAAGTTGTATATGAAACTTTGCTCTTATCAAATCCTTCCAACATATTGGGAAAAGTGGCATACAAGCTAGACTTACCAGCTAAAGCATCAATTTTATCTAGTATTCCATGTCTCACAATTGAAACATGTGTTGACTAGCACCACGCTCATTGCACCACAACTACCGCTCTTTAGTGATAATTTTATATGGGAAATCGTGCTTGCTCGAGGAAGTTTTTTCCTATCATTTTAATGATGACATGAGGGAATGGAAACTCTTAATTCAACAGAAAGGGCAATTGAAGGAGGCAACTTGGGAGAGTATTGAGTTCATTTAGGGACAAGGAAACTTTCATCCCCGGGGTTGTTGTTAGGCCTGTACTTATCCATACTTATGTTAGGAGGGTTAGGAACAGAAATTCCACTTCTTAGTTGTACTATTAAGGGTATTCATATTTTGTGATTGTTCCCTTTTGTGTTTTATGGTTACTTTGTTGTACGTGCAATCTTTTGATCTCATGTATATATTGTGACTGCAATTGTATTTAGTGTGTATCTGGAAATAGGGAACCTAAGTACTGATTTGTAGAACTAAAGCCAAATCCATGATGGCTAATATGTGGAAGAAAATTAAGATGATCATTTGTGTTAGTGTTTTAATGTACATGGATGAGCTAAAGTGGATTAGTAATATATTTTCATCATTGATTCCTGTTGGCTTGTATCCTTTAGTGTAACTGCTGTCTAGGCATCCCGTTTATGTGGAAGCAAAGTATTAATTAACCATGTCTATCATCAATTTGACTTACTGCTTTTGTTCTACTAATAATATGGCCATGTCATTATCCAGACTCCATGTGGCCACAATTTCTGCTTAAAATGTTTCCAGAAGTGGGTTGGACAAGGGAAGAACACTTGTGCAAAGTGCCGCTCCGTGATTCCCTCCAAAATGGCTAGCCAGCCCCGTATTAACTCCACCCTTGTAACGGCCATTCGTATGGCTAAATTGTCAAAATCATTTGCTTCTGGGGGATCTCAGAAGGTTTATCATTTTGTTCACAATCAAAATCGACCAGATAAAGCCTATACCACTGACCGGGCACAAAAAAAAGGAAAAGCTAATGCTGCAAGTGGAAAAATATTTGTTACAATTCCATCTGATCATTTTGGTCCTATTCCTTCCGAAAATGATCCTGAGAGAAACCAGGGTGTTCTGGTTGGTGAATGCTGGGAGGACAGGCTAGAATGTCGTCAATGGGGTGCTCACTTTCCACATGTTGCTGGTATAGCGGGACAATCAAGTATTGGTGCACAGTCGGTGGTTCTTTCTGGTGGCTACCAAGATGATGAAGATCATGGGGAGTGGTTTCTCTACACTGGAAGGTCTCTCTTTTCTTATTCTCTTGCTACTGCTTCTGTACTCTATAAAGTCTGATCTTTCCCTGCCCTTTTTTTCTTGTTCTGCGAACTTTTAACAAGCTATGTATTCAGAAGGTCTGCCTTTGTGTTAATAATCACATGTTAAGTTATTTTTGTTCATTTTCATTGTTTTGTACCATTTCCCATCTCTTCTTCTACTATCCTGTTTGTTTTTAGCTTCTGAAGAGCTGTTTAATACAGGGTAAATTTGGTGGTATTTTAATTTACTTACCGAAATATTTATTTATTTATTTTATATATTATCCAGTTACTATGCATAATAAACCATGCTAATGATTCTGGAATTAAATTGCAGTGGGGGTCGAGACCTTAGTGGGAACAAGCGTACAAGCAAGGATCAATCTTTTGACCAGAAATTTGAAAAATCAAATAAAGCGCTACAAGTTAGTTGTGCGAAGGGTTATCCTGTTAGGGTTGTCAGGTAGGTAGCTGCAAATTAATGCCGTATATTTCGTGATTCTAGAGTTTCTGTTATTAATACTCATTTATTATGTTTGAACATTTAGTTACTTAGAAAATATCTTTCTGAAGACAGTAACAGAACCCAGTTCATAGTGCCCTTGATCTCTTGATTATTCATTTTGTACATAAAATTTATGCTGGCACTGTTTCAACTTACGGGAGGGTTTATCTCTTAAAATTGAAGAACGGGCGTTTAATTAGTCAATGATTTTTCCTGTGTAACGTGAGTTAACTTCATTTTGAAGTTGTAACTAAAGAAATACAGTTAAACTGCTACTATTTTGGCTGATCATGTCACGGTGTTTTTCCATGTTAGGCAGAGGTGTGGAAAAGGCAGAAAACTTCCACTATTTTATCTGTTGTTTGTAAAAAATGCGCCTGTTTTTGAAGCCGCACATGAAGCTTCTTGTACCTTTTTAGCTGTGATTGCATAACAAGTTGGTGAAATACCTTGGGGAAACTAGTGTTGCTCTCGGCTTCTTTATGTGGTGTGTGTCGAGTAGCTCTTTGTTCTGAGCATGGATCTGAAGTTTTTTTTTAATGGCTAACGCTATATATTTTCACTATAACAGGTCTCATAAAGAAAAGCGTTCCTCTTATGCTCCAGAGAAGGGATTGCGGTATGATGGAGTTTATAGGATTGAGAAGTGTTGGCGTAAAGTGGGAATTCAGGTATTGACGAGCCTTTTGATTACCATTTTGGGTTTTGGTTTCTTAATTTGAAAATTATAGTTTTTCCTCAAACATCTTTTGTATGCTTTTCTGATCCCTAAAATTACATTTGAATTTAAAGTCAAAATTGAAAAGCAAAATCAAATTCTTAAAAACTACCAATTTTAGTTTTAAGTTTTCAGTTTGGTTTCTGGAAATATTAAATCAAAACAGGTAATGAAGCAAGAAAACAAATAAATGAGGGTAGTTATTATAAGCTTCATTTTTAAAACCGAAAACATAATACTTATCAAATGACTGTTGCTTCTTTCCATCTATAATATCTGCTGAACAAATTATTGATTAAATGTGTACCCTGAATTTAGGGCTTTAAGGTATGTCGATATTTATTTGTTAGATGCGACAATGATCCTGCTCCATGGGCAAGGTTTGTGTGTTCTCTAATTTTGTAATTGCATTTCATGTTATCAAAGGCTAGTTGCCCTCTGGCTTTGCCTCCGAGGCATTTCCTTGATGAAACGCACTCAATTAGTTTTTAACCGCAGTGATGAACATGGAGATCGACCTAGACCCTTACCTGCAATTTCAGAGTTGAAAAAAGCCACAGATATTACGGAGAGGAAAGAAGGGCCATCATGGGACTTTGATGTAAGTGGTCTCCAGTTATTTTTCACTTGTGGGATCTCCTTTTCCCAACAGAACGAACACATCTTTTCCTCGCAATATCAAATTTTTATTTAATCAGGATTCTAACAAATCTGTTGCTTTGATAGTTTCATGTTTTTCAGTCCGTCTGATCATTTCTTTCACATTCTTTTTTTTCTTCTGCTGTTGAAAATTAAGTTTTGAAATACGAGCCAAATAAGCTATGAGATCCACTTGCAAAAACTTTTTCATGTGCTAGAATTTAGGTAAGATTTCCTTTATAGTTTTTTAAAAAACTAAAGCAATTACAAAATATTGTTATACTAAAGAAGTGCCCATACAACAAATGTGGGAAAAGAGGATAATAAATGAAATAAGTTCAATGTTATCTGTTCTATTATGAAATCATTTTTAAGATTTCAATAATGTTTCTAATAGGTCAAAGCCAACGGCAGGAAGATGAAGTTGCCCTTTTCTAAACATGAGTTTAAATTTCCGATTAGCAAAAGTATTCAAAATCTTATGTGAACACAAGTTATAGAGTATAAAATAAAGTTTGTTTTTCCTAGCATTCACCTTTAACCTCAGTAAGAATTTTTCACCCTTTGAATTCACCTTTTCCTGAAATTTTGTAAACTGCAGTTCTACTTGTATATCATTTCCTTAAGTTGGGGCAAGTATTTTATTTCAGTAATAATTTAAATTAGACGATCTGCGTTCATTTGAATCTAAAGCTTATGAAAATGAAAAATTAACTTGTATACATTTTTATTTTAGGTTTTGTCTAGTGATTACATAGTGTCTCGTGCATAGAAATTTTAGGTTTTGTCTAGTGATTACATTTTTATTTTAGGTTTGGTTTATTGATAATTTTATTACAATTTGTCTAAAGCTATATTTGTAATTTTCTTTCAGGTGAAAGACAGTCGATGGAAGTGGGCTAAAGATCCACCAACGAGCAAGAAACCAGTTGAAGGTCAAGATTCTACTGGGAAGAGAACAAGGATAAAAATTAGGCAATCACATAATATGAGTGTTCGAGAAAAGTTACTGAAAGGTCTGGGTAATTATATTACATTGAGTAAAATCCTCGTTACATTTTTTTTAACAAATTTCACTTGCTGGATGTACCTATGAGTGTGCAGAGTTTAGCTGCCTTATTTGCCGGGAGGTGATGAGCTTGCCAATTACTACGCCTTGTGCTCATAACTTTTGCAAGTCATGCTTGGAAGGAGCTTTTGTGGGAAAGACATTCTTGAGAGACAGAAAAACTGGTGGACGGGCTCTTAGATCTCAAAAGAATGTCTTGACTTGTCCTTGTTGCCCCACAGACATATCTGATTTTCTACAGAATCTTCAGGTAATTAACTCGCGGGTTTAAATACTACTTTGACCCATTTACTTTTGAGTTCATTTTTCACTATACTAATCTTTCAACACGTGCATCCCACGTGACTATTTTAATTTGTTAAATGAATGTAAAAAAATATGAAGTCAATGAAAAAATCACATATAACAATATTCAACAAATTTAATTTCCAAAAATACAAAAAATACATCCTTTAAAAACAAGTATAAAAATACACATTACTATTGTTATCATTAAAGTTATTTGATAATGAGTTTATTGAAGAAAAAATGTTTATAAAAAGGTCATCCAAAATGAAAGTGGAAAATTGAGAGGATTAAAAGTGATTTTATGATAATTTTTTAATATATTAGTATTCTATAAGATATAATGCATTAAAAAATAATTGATTAATCTTGCCTTCAATGTTAATATCTTGAATTATACTAAAACTTTTTTTTTTTTTTAAACATATTACTTTCATTTTAAAAATATAATATTTTTTTTCCAAAGTTTATATCATTTCTTATTAAGAAGAAGATTGTACTCATTAAAGAAAATGTAAAAACATCTATTGGAGGGACAAAAAAATGATATTTATTTAATTTTAAGAGTTAGTATTCATTGAAATTTTTAAACTTTTCAAATTCTAAAATTTATTATAATTTATTGTAAAATCATAAATTTATTATGACTTTTTATTAAATACATGATAAAACTATTCAACTTCTAGAACTTTTAAAACTCTAAAATAATTTGAATTTAAATTTTTTATTATTTTTAATGAACTTTTTATGATAAAACCTGAAAAACTACTTTCATATTTATACCTTTACACATTGTATTACTTTTAACTATAATTAATAATTAGATTTCAATAAAAATTACATAATTCAAACACAATAAAAATGTATTAACCACAATTCACCTTTTTATCAATAAAATAACTCTAATAAAAAACAAAAATTAATTGAATGAAAAAAATGTATTATTTTACAATGTTCAAGATTCCTTGTTACATTCTTAAAAAAAAATCTTCATGGTTACATGACTCAAACATATCTCATGAAAAAATACACAAACATATATTTAGATCACATGTTTACATTCCAACAAAAAAAAATATAAGATTACATGAGTTAAACACCCATGAAGGAATATAAACAAACATATTTATATATAGAATTAAATAAATACAATAAAAATGAAAAAAAATAAAAGAGAACATAAGAATGATAATTTGATTTTTTCTTTACATCTTAGTTTTTTGTTGTGACTTATGATCAGTTTGAATGGAAGAAAAGAATAAAATATTTATACTAAAAAATTCAAAGAGGAGGAAATTGAAAGGTTGGAAGATCATATAGAAGAGTTAATAAGAGATAAGAGAATGCGAGTAGTTGAAAGATAAAAGGTTAAAGAGAAAGATGAAAAAAATGGATGTGGAAAAGAGAAGTTTTAATAAGAGAATTAATTAATTAGAGAGAAAAGTGAGTTTTTTAGATGTGGGAAGAGCTATTTTCTTACATTTAGGAAGAAACATTGAAATGAGAGAATAATAAATTAAATAACATAAAAGTAAAATATAGATCATCATAAGATTCAACAATCATATTAATAAAAAACATTGAAATATTAATTTAATTTAGCAATTAACTACATTAATTTTTGTATTTAAATAACAAAATTGCCACTAAAATAGTAATGAAAAAAAAACCTTATAATGAAAGGACAAAGTTGGAACAAAAAATGTCTCATGCTTTTATATATACTATAAAAAAAGAAATATATATTCATAGAAATTAAAGAGGTTAGCTTTATGTGAATAACACATTCTATCATCTTCTATTTCCTATGTTACTTAAGGAAATAAGAACAAAACCAAGTAATAAATAATGTTGTTTTCTTCTTGAGTATGCATATTTAACTAGGTGAGTTCGGGCCTAGGGGTATCGACTGTATCTTTGCATCTTTACCTTATCTTTATATGCACTCGATATTCTTCAAATGAATTTTCATTTTCACATGCTAAATATTGAACTTTTGGAGAAAAAAATGAGAGTAAAAGAATAATAAACTAATTGAATAAAATACTCAATAATGTTGGTAAAAAGAAATCAAGTAAGCCCTTTATATAGTAATAAAAGTTGAAGAAATGTAAATGAAAAAACAAAATTAAAAATAAAAAGATATTTAATTTCTAAAATGTAAGTGAAAAACCATTAGTCTTCCATAACTAATTATATCATAAAAAATTTTAAATACATTTTTTAAATGTTTAATTAATTTTTAAAATGTAAATGAAAAACCATTAATCTTTCGTAAATTATATTACATAAAAACAAAATAAAATATGAATTTACCATACAACTAAAAAGTGAATTGAAACACAAAATTAAATTTAAGGGTATAATGGAGAGAGAATTTCTCCACATTGAAGTTCTTATATATACTATAGATTTTCAATTTTTGCTTATTTCATCTTGGTTTGAATACACTTCTGGTTTCTAAAATTTATAAGGGTATAAAATTAATTTGAAATTCTGTTTCTAACCATTTTTTCTATATACATTGAAATATAGAGCAATTTTGTTTTTATTATGAGAAATCTCTTCAAAATTAAGTTTCTTGTAATGACGTATAAATGGTTACAGATTATAGTCTAAATTGTTTCTTTTGGCGCCAAAGATGCTTTATAACCTCAAAATACTCATTTTAGTGTTGGAACTTTTAGGAAGGTTAATCTTTTGATTCTTCATTTTAATTTTTCTCGTATTTTAATGAAAATTTTACCACTAACATTAGCTAATAAAATTTGTTAAAATTTTAACATTTCATTTTTAGCTATACATTTGTATTGAAGAGTTTTCATTTTGTATAAAATTAAAGTCAATTTTTTTTTTTTTTTTTTATAAATGGAGATAAATTAGTCAGTAGGGGAAGTGGTTAGAAGCCCATGTATCATTCAAACCACAATATTTTGCTTTATAGAGTAAATTGTTTCTTCTTCTGACTTGGATAGTTGGTATGAATAGGTAAATAGAGAGCTATTGGATGTGATAGAGACACTAAAAAGTAAGATTGAAGAAGGGGATGCATCTGAAAAGCTGTGTGAAGAAGAAGAAATAGATGAGGAAGAGGAGAATGATGAGGATGGGGATGAAAATGAAGGTAAGGGAAAAGATGAAAGCAACAGTCCTGTGGAAACAAGAAAGCGAGCAAAGGTGGTGGATGATTTAGAATCAAAGAAGTAAACAAAGTGGTGTTTTCTGGGGTCTTGGCTGGGCCTGGAGAGAAGTAGAGACGACTGAGATTTTGTATTATCACCAAAATTTTGGGTAGATATGAATGTGGCTCATGTCATTTGATTTGAACACAATATCAAGTGACCATATTGTTAACTTGTGCTAGACACATTTTACTCTATCTTTTAGATAACTTTTGTGTAAATGGGCCGATTCAGTTGGACTCTATTTGTAGTACAAAGCCATGGGAAATGCTTTTGATGGAAATGTAAATTCCATTTCCAGTTCAATTATATTTGTAGGCTTGTTTTCAGTGCCTTAAATGCGATTATGACAAATGGGTTACTTCGTGGGAAGTTAGTTGTGTTTGGATCCCTGGAATTGAGGTATAAATCTTACTTGGGTTCTTTTTAACTTTTATTTTGGTTTCTAAACTTATAAAAATATTCATTTACCCTCAACTTTAAAAAAGTGTTTGTTTTAATTCCAATTCCCAAACTTTGAAGTCATCATTTTATTTCATATTATTATGATTTTGTTAACCTAAAAAGCATGAACATGTTAAAAAATGATGAAGTGTGAGTGTTGGACGTGACACTAATACGTTTCGATATGTTCATGACACATGTTTGGCATGTCAAAATTTTCATGTGAAGACACAAATAGACACGACTTTGGACACAAACACAGATAAGGAACCCAAACCTTTCTAACCAATAGGCGGTAGAAAGGATGGTCGACGTCAACTTGTTTGAGATCGATGATTGGTGTGTGGCTATGCGTGAATGTGCGTGGGAAAAGGAGGAAGAGCATAACGAAGCATAGCTCAAAAAATGATGCAGAATATCGCAGATTCACGAGGACAGTGTATTTTTTAAACAACATTTAGATTTGTTAAATCTTAACTAAATCGGCTATTTGGTTGCTAGAGAATATTGCATCAACATTCCCTAAAATAATGCCAATATTTTCTATTAGAGTTTTGAATTTTTTATATTTCAAACAATTAATTAACAATTTATTTGGATAATTCATAAAATATATGTTTAATAAAAATTTGAATTTAAATTTTAGATCATCTCCCTATAATAATGGCAAAGATAAATACAACATTTTTGGATTCTTTATATTCTAAAAAAATTTATCAATAATTTATTAAATAATACATGATATATATTTTTAATAACAATTTGAATTTAAATTTTAGATTCTCCCATAAAATAATGACAAAGATAAATACAACATTTTTCAATTCTTTTTATTTCAAAAAATTTATCTAACAATTTATTAAATAATACATGATATATATTTTTAATAACAATTTGAATTTAAAATTTAGATTCTCCCCTTAAAATAAGGCCAATTATGATTATCCACTTATTTTTGTTGATTTTTATTTTAAAAAATTATATTTTTATGGACAAATTTGAATTTAAATTTTAGACCATCTTCCAAAAACAATGCAAAGATAAATACATCATTTTCGGATTCTTTATATTTCAAACAATTTATCAATAATTTATTAAATAATACATAATATATATGTTTAATAACAATTTGAATTTAAATTTTAGATCCTCCCCTAAAATAATACCAATTATGATTATCCACTTATGTTGTAGCATATATTGCTAACACAATTACATTGTAATTTATACTTTTAAATAATGTGATAAACTATTCGTTCTATATCATGATCACATATTCAAATATTAATATTTATTTGCTTATATAATCATATACTTTTTCAATCCAAAAAATTTAACATTAAGATTGATTTGTTACAAAACCAACAATAAGAACAATTTCCTAAATAGTGTCATTGAATCATAATCATAGTTGTTTAACTAACCAAATTTTATAATAACCAATAGAATTAAGATTTTTCAAACATAGTATATGTCGAATGATGTCAGCGACGACAAGCTTTTTCTACCAACGTTTGATGGCGTCCGACGTTGGTTGTGGGTTTGTGGCGGGTTATGATGTTTTGGCAATTTTTGGAGTAGGGTTTAGTGGACTTTCACGAGTTTAGTAGCGGGTAGGAGGATAGAAGGGTCGAACGGCATTTTCGATGAGTTTCACAATGAGTTTCATCGTAGGTGTTTTGTTTTTTAGCCGTGGTTCTTCTTGGGGTTTGCAGTGGGTTGTTTGACACGTGAGTCTCCGGTCAGAGGAGCCAACAAGAAGAAAATCCCAAAGTCTTTAGTTAGAGGAGTCAACAAGAAGAAAATTCAAATGTATGAAAACTTTGAAAGGTTTGAAGGGGACAAAGCTAGAAGCTCCAATAGTTTCTGCAACTGATGGAAGAATTTGGTGTTAATTTTCAGGTTTTGGGAGAAAATTAGGATTTTGATAGGTGTTTGTGTTGGGAGTTTGATTTTAATTATAGGGTATTTGTGGTTTCTTGAATAATTATATTTAGGATTCAATTTTTTTAGTTAGGTAGGAACAATTAAGACATTGTTCCAAAATATTTTCCCCATATTTTTCGATTTTGCTATTTTATTGATTTAAATAAAAATTTGTCATTTATTCAAAGTAAACCTCCTATTATGCTATTCTTCTTGTCCTTTTTCTTTTCCAAGCTGTGGTTTATATTTGTGGGATTTTTAAAAGGGAGTGGGATGAAACAACAAAATTATTTTACATGGTTGAGGATTTAGCAAAAAATGTGCGGAATAAGTTTTTTAGCAAAATATTGACGCGTTCATTTATGACTTTCGGGTAAATTGAATGAGATGGAAAAATTAATTTACCAGATTGGAAACTTAGCAAAAAACGAGCGAAATAAGTTTTTTAACAAAAATTGGCGAACACATTTATGACTTTCTGGTAATTTCCATTTTACCCTTGATTACGTGGTATTTCATGGATTTCACGTATAGTGTAAGTGAACTTTGCAAACTCGTTTGTTGAATTTTATCCAAATTGAATATGAAACTTATTTGCTGAAGAAAATTGCAGCAAATCGTTCCTATATCAATAAAATTTCTATTCTTAATATCTCTAATTTGTTATTGTATTATATCCTAACTGAAACTGTATTTAATAAGTATTTATTATTTATTTACTAACATTTTGAAAATATATATTTAACTAATCCATAATATCTATTTTTACTAAGACATAGTATCAAAGCCTATGAGCTGACGTGAATGCTCGATTAAAAAAGGGATGGATATAGTAGTCAAAATGAATGGAATTCTACACATCAAACACACACCCTCATCCACACCCACGTCAAAATACAGAAAATATTATAGTTTTTCAGATATTTTCTATTAGTCGTTCCCCCTAATATCGTAGTAGTCAAAATAGAGCACATATTCTAGTTCTGTAGAGATTTTCCATTACTCAAATAATTTTGATGATACAGAACACAATTTTTCATATTTAGATTATTATTTTTCATTCTGAATATTATCCTTATTCAATACATGACAAACGAATCCAATTTTCACTTCAAACTTCAAAAAAAATTTCGATTTGCCATACTTTAACACATGGATGATTTTTTTTTAAATCTGCACACATTATTTTTGAGCCAGTTGAGCCAGTGTTAATTTATATCCTTAAACTACGAGGTTGTATCAATTTAGACTTTAAACTATTAACGGTATCAATGGTGGTATCAATTTAAACCCTTAACTTTTATAAATGTACTAATTTAAACCATTAACTTTCATAAGTGTATCCAAAAAAAACATAATTGAAGATTTAAATTAATAAAGTTATATGTAAGTTTGGGGTTGACATTAATACACTTATAAAAGTTCAAGGTTAGAATTGTACAATTATTAACTTATGGGTTTAAAGTGATACGACTTCCAAAGTTCATGGTTTAAATTGATATAATTATTAGTCTATGATCTAAATTAATACAACTTCCACGGTTTAATTCATGGTGTAAATTGATATTTTCCTTATTATTTATATACTTACTAACATTTGGTGAACATTTTTCCCTTTTGACATGGATAATATATACCTTTACAGTAGAAGAGTAAATATCAACCCATTATCTGAATGTAATGTGATGGAAAATGAGACACGCATAACGGAATTACAGATAAAATTCTACTCTAATTGCATCTAAACAATTTACAAGTTAACATGCATATAAAATCCTAATTAAACAAAAATAGGGTTAATAGGAAGCGTACCTTTTCGATCCTCGTAATCTTCTCACAAACATGAACTCGGGACCACCACTAGAGTTTACCCGCTATTTTCCAGACTTAGAACCGGGTTGTGAAACTCGATTAGGTGAAGGAATTAAGAGAGATATATGAAAATTGGATGTAGAATTTTAGGATTGAGATAGAGAGAAAAAGAATTTGGTGTAATTTTGAAAATCATAAAAAAAATCAAAATTTGAAAAGTTCTCAAATATTTGAAAAAGGGCATTTAGATAACCTAATTATATGAAAAAATGCTTGTAATTAGTACACCAAATCTCAACTCCTAACATTTCACTAACCATTAGTGGAACTTAGTGGGCTATGTGTCTACATCTCCTGTAGCCACTTATTCCACTAACTTTAGTTCAAGGGCAATATGGTCATTTGACCATTTAAGCCAAAGTCAAACTTTGACTTTTTACCATTTTGTCCCGTTTTCACTAATTCAACCTCTCAAACATGAATTTGCATTCATTTTTCTGAAATGTAAATCACCTTTGAATATAAAACCAGTCAGTTTGACTTTTCAAAGTCAAAAGTCAACATTTTGACTTTTGACAACTTTGACCAGTTCCATCAATTTCGAGCTTCCGAATATGAATCAATATTCATATTCTTAATATTTAAATCATATTTAAGCATAAAGCTCTCTAACTTCTAACCGACGGCTATATCACATATATTTGTCGTTTTTTCTCTTTACCTAATTCAAACAATTCGAATTATTCCAAGTTAATTTCATATGAGCTAGTAGGGGAACCTAATGGACCTATAGATAATGGACTGCAACGATCTGAGATTAACTGGCTAAATCCTTTTAGACCAAGCTAATCAATATTTGTTAACTAACGGATCATTCCACTAAAGTTTCATAGTTTCAATCCCCTCACTATAGATATATTTGTGTTCATCTGATACAACCATGATCAGTAAGTTAATCCTTCATAGGCTGTTCATAACCTTGATTGGGTCAAAAAACCATTTTACCCCTGAGATTACATGTTGCTCCTTAAGTCCCATTGATCCACTATTGAACAATTGGTTTTAGGTCCAACCTATAATCTGAATCCATCTTGAGCCAATGATAGCTGGAGTCCCCTGTTCAAGACTTTGATTCAGTCCTTAAGGGAACAACCTACCTACTAACTCTAAAGTGGGTAGGAGTGAATTCTGTCTTGCACCGTATGTCCCTAGTCATCCACCTGGTCTTACCTCTGAAATAGAAGGTTTATTGGACCAGCGTTGTTGAGCTGCCCTCACCTATGTAGATTTAAGAATAATTCTATTTGAACTGAAGTTCATAGTTAGCTCTAGATTAAAATTAAGTTACCTAGGTCATTAATAATCGAAATAGTCAGTTTGATATAGTCAACGAGTTGCAACTTAAAAGTGACTATTTTATGGTTCCTGCCTTTATGTAAACTCTTTACATAGATGCCCTCACTTTCATGTCTCTACATGAGCGATTTAGGATCACATTGTTTGTACTAACTACAAATAAACCACATCCATTGTGTCCCCCAGAATAAGGCATCCAACCTTATTCATACACTATAGATAGTTTGGGCTATAAACTTGAACTTGATCCACGTTTATGTCTCTACATAAAGTTCAAGTCTACACTAGATAACCTCAAGATCTTAGTTTATTGGATTTAAGATTATAGCATTCAGTTTCCACTAATAAGTACTCAATAACCACTTTATTGAATATAATATAATTTTAACTACAAACTGCGAGTTTTAGGACATTAATTCCAACAAAATGTAAGTTTTAATTTCATGATTACAGAATAAACAATAAAACCTTAACATTGTATAAAACAATAAATGTTAAGATCTTTGAACTAGATGATTTTCTGAAATTAAATTTAGTTAGGGAATAACATACCTTGATCCATGAATGGTTTCTAAGGGATTGTGTTTCTCTCACTTGATCTTCCTTTAGAACTTAATTAGGTTTTTTGATGGGTAAAAGTGAACTACTTGAATGACGTAGTGAGAGGACCAATTCCTAGGGTTTCTATTTATAGACACCATCCATCATGGTGTTTAATTAGGGCATTATCTTTTTACCTAATTGGCTTAAATAAAATAATAGGCTCAAAAGAGATAAAATAACATGTAATGCACATGGACCACATTAATAATCATATTATATTTTAAAAAAATCTAACATTCTCGCACTTGACCCATTGGCATTATTTACCATACATGTTCATAGACATATACACGCAAATTAAAAAAAGAAATAAACTTCATAACATATCATGTCAAGTCCAAGAAACTACTAAAGAATCATGGTGGTCATATACATCATTGCATTAACATCCTTCCTTCCATGTATCACTGAAATAGTTCTTCATTTAGCATGTTCTATAATAAAGATAATCAATAATGGTCCAACAATAAGTGTCTTTATCAAAGACGATGTTCTGTTTGATTTATATAATATGTATGTACTAATCATAAGAACATAACTGTAACAACCCAACTTTACTAGAATGTTGAGGTCATTACTATTTAAATAAGTATAGTTTTTTTTTCTTTTTTTTTAAAAGGAAAATAAATTTATAAGTTGAGAAATTTTTTTTTAAATAATAAGAAAATAAATAAGTAATTAAAGTGGTAAAACAAAATACTAGTTTGGGCCCATAAAATAAAAGAAATACATTCAAATAATTATACCCAAGTTCTGAAATCCAAAAATATAATTACTGAAAAATAATTGCGGAAAAGCTGAACTATTCCCTATGGTGATCCACTGTCACTCCTTATCATTCGCCAGCTTGCCCTTGCCTTTACCCTTACCTGAAAATTAAACATTTAAAAGAATGAGTATAAATTTATACTCAGTAAGAGACCCATACTTAGTCTCACTATGTGTTGTTAGTCTCTTTGTTAGAGTTCTGAAATAAGGTACCACGCACTATGGTGTTCCCGAACGCACACTATCCAGTAGTCCCACCGGGACTGAACTAGGCTCTCGGTGAACCCGTAGGAATCACCCTAAAGGAGAGTCGGGCTGTAAGTGATCCCGTCGAATCACGTCTCAATAACTACTCAGACATATATAGGGGAGGACCTTGATGGACCCCTCGTGGTACGACTCTAACCAGCAGACCAACAGAACACTATAGGCTATACATGCTTAACATAATATAAACGTCTCAGCTCAAGCACACATAACTCAAAAATACATATAATCACATCATGCATCAAAGGTACTGCATCTCAATCAAAAGGGGGAAAAAATCTCTTACCTGGAGATCTGCTAAAATAATACACTGTTGACAGTCAATTCCTCTCAATACTCGGTCCTAAACATAACAAAAATTAACATTAATAATTTTTGTCAACTATCACCCTACTGTTTAATTTAAGCAACCAAACTTATCCAAGCTTACCCCAATATTAGGGTTGAATCCAACACCACCTTAACTGGAAAATTCACAGTCCAATTTCCACCAATTTCACTTGAACCTTCAAGCAACCATAGATCAACTTATTCCAAATACCATCTCATTTAAGATAAAAATATTTAATTGGGTGTACCAAACCCATACAAACTCACCCCAAATGGCTCCAAACAAGGAACGGCTCAGCAGGACAGTCGGCTCGGGCGAGCGGCTTGTAGAGGAGAAGAATGCGTGCGGCTGGATGCATACGGCTGGGCGCGTGCGGCTGGAGAAGGACCCACGCGTGCGGCTGCTGCTTGCGATTCGGAGAAGACGGACGCGTGCGGCTGCTGCTGAACGCGTGCGACTGCAGCTTGCGACTCGGAGAAGACGAACGCGTGCGGCTGCGGCTGAACGCGTGCGACTGCGGCTTGCGATTTGGAGAAGACGAACGCGTGCGGCTGCGGCTGAACGCGTGCGACTGCCGGTCTCGACTCCGATTCAGACGACGCGATGAAGGTCAGACGGCGGCGACGGTGACGTTCGACGTGCGGCTTTCGGCGGAAGGGACGGATGGAGATGAGAACGGTTGAGGTTCCTTGTGACGGCTAGGGTTCTTTGTGAGGAAGAAGATGATGAATAGTAACTATGGCACGCATCCCGAGGGTGTATTTAAATAAATAAAATTCTAATAATAATAACAATAATACCATTATTATTATTATTATTTAATTTCCCCCAAATAACTCCTCTTTTCCTTCATCTCTTCCTATTCCCATTTAATTTTCCCATAAAACTTCCAACTTAATTTAATTCACCAATCACAAATTCAAAACCCAAATAAAATAATAATAAAAAAAATAACCTAATAGTTTGGGGTGTTACAATAACCATGAGACAAAATCAGAAACAATAAATAAATGAACTCAAAGTGTCAAATAACATAATCTTGATTTCAATAATGATATCTAGTAAAGCTCATATGTTCAACATGATCATTGAATATCTTTTGTGGAAGTAGTTTAGTTAGTAGATCTGCAATTATAAGTTTAGTGCTAATGTGTTCGATTGACATTCTTTGTTTTTGAACTTCCTCTTTAACGATAAAGTATTTTAATCCCATATGTTTTAGCATCTTTAGAATACTTGTCATTTTGTAAAAGAAAACTGCTGCATAATTATCACAATAAATTCTCAGTAGCTTGACAATACGGTCGACAATTCCAAGTCTTGAGATTGAAGGGATAAAAGCCCTATGGTAGCGAAAGATTTTACCGAACTATTACTCAATTTAATTTGGAAATCCCAAAATACCAATACATTGACAAAAGTAATTAAGAAACTAATTTTCTTATTAAGACTTAAAGACTAAACATGCTTTCTAATTATAGATTAGAGAAAGAAAAACTTACTTGTCTCTGAATCTACAAAGTGAATCTCTAAATTGGGACACCACTCGTTGAAACCTTCCTATCCTCTAGGATGAGAAAAATGTTTAGAGAGAAACTATTTTCTTTTTGGAGAGAGCAAAAACAATGACTTTTTTTTTTCTTGATTAATCCGTTGAAGAAAACTGTTTTCTTCTAGATATTTATAACTCTATTTCCTTCTTGGAGTAAGAAAATGCGTAGGAGAGAATCATGAGATTCTATTAATTTAAACAATATTAAATTAATAGAAATTTTAAATCTACTAATTAATTAACCATTAATTAATTAGTTAATAATTAATTAAATCATATTTGTTCAATATTTCATTCAAATCATATTTAATGAATATCTCTCCAATATCTTATAGTTTTATATTAATTTAATCAAATCAAATTTAATTAAATAATATTAAACTAAAATATTAATTAATTCTCCAATTAACTAATAACTAAATTAAATATCTTATGTTTAACTTAAGTTAAATTTAAATTATATTCAAATATAAATTTCTCTCACAAAACCAATAATTTTAATATGAATCCAATTCACATTAAATTAATATTTGAACTCATTCAAATATTTTATCTCTCATAAACTAATTTTGAATCATATCCAAAATTAAATTTATTTAATAAAGTTTGATAAACTTTATATTACAATGTATCACTATACATTAAATTAATTTACCAAGTAAATTTGAACATTTCAAATTACAATCAATATAAATAAATTTCATTACCCTTTACGAGCTAGGAAGGGGACCCAATGGACATACAGATCAGAAGCACAACGATCTGAGATTAATTGACTAAACTCATAAACCACATTAATCAATATTTGTTAACTATGTGTACACTCCACTAAAGACTCACAGCTGAACTCTTCTCACTGTAGATTTATTTCTATGTCCACGGATATAGACTAATAATAGTAAGTTAGTCCTTCACAAGTGTTCGTAACACCAGCTGGGTTAATTTTGCGATTTTACCCCTAGGTTACCTTTAATCCTTAAATACCAGTGCTAATCTAATAAACAACCTGTTTATCTAATCCTTAAATACCAGTGCTCATCTAATAAACAACCTGTTTATGGTCCTACCAATAAACAGAAACCTCTCTTGTGCCATAGAGAGGGTAATGACCCTTTGTTCAAGTCCTGGAGACACCATTTAAGGAAACACTCAGCTACTTACCTTAAAGTAGGGAATGAGTGAATTTCATCTTGTGTAATTATGTTTCCAGCTCTTCACTCGGTCTTGTCTCCAAAATGATAAGCTTATTGAGTCGATGATCTGACTACTCTCACTCGTAAAAATCAAAGGACAATCCCTCGCAAACAGGAGTTCATAATACACTCAGGATTAAGACTAAGTTACCTGAGTCATCTTAATGAAATAGAAACCTAACTAATTAACGGAGTTACATCTAGTAGTTACTATTTTGTGGTCCGGTCTTATGCAAACTCATTGCGCATAGGATACGCTTACTCGCATGTCAACTACATGAACACGTTGGATCACTGTGTTTGTATCAAATACAAAATGAGTCGTATCCATAGTGTTCCCAGGATAAGGTACCCAACCTTATCCCTGTACTATAGACCGTTTAAGTTGATCTCGAATATTGATCCCTATATGTCTCTGCATACTGTTCAAAACTCATTAAATAGCTTAGGAAGTTAGTTTATTGGATTTGGGTTATTAAGACAAAACTAATAATATAATCAATAACAATTATTACAATAATAACACTTTATTAACAACGGTCAATGAATTATATTTACAATCTACGAGTTTTATGACATAAATCCTAACAAAGATAAAGTTTCATAGCCATAAACCATGAACTGTAGCCTCAAAGCATGCTACAAATTCAGCCTCTATAGTGGATGCAACGATAACAAACTACTTTGCACTTTTTCATGAAATTGCTCCTTCAGCTAGGAACAATAACAAAAAATGAATTTTCGTGTATCCACACATTTGGCAAAATCTGAATCTGAATATCCAATCACCTAAAGATGATATGATCTCTTGTAAATAAGCATATAGGACAAGCATTATAAACTTACTCCCATTTATCCTTAGGTATGTACATCAATCAACGATGTTTTCTTTAAAACCAAAAGATGTGATGGTATCATTAAACTTAAGATCATTGTTTGAAAACTTGTTAAGTCCATATATTGATCTCTTTAATTTACTTACTATATGTTTCTTTCTTTCAACCTTAAAACCTATTGGTTGATCCATGAACACTTCTTCATTTAAATTCATATTTAGAAAGGTAATTTTCACATCGATTTGATGAAGCTCTAAATCATAATGAGCTACTAAAACAATAATAATTATTAATGAGTCCTTTTCTGAGACATGAGAAAAAGTCTCTTTGTAGTCCATTGAAACAACCCAACTTTTCTAGAAGGTTGAGGTCATTAATATTTAAATAAATATAGATTTTTATTTTTAAATATACAAGAAAATAATTTAAAATTTGAGGAAATGCTTTAAATAATAAAAATAAATAAACAATTAAAATAACTAATCAAAATACTAGTTTGGGCCCATAAAAATAGAAGAAATACTTAAAATAATTTAACCGAAGTTCTGAAATAAACCTAAAAAATATAATTACTAAATTATAAATGCGGAAGAAAACTGAACTATTCCCTATGGCGATCCACGGTCACTTCTTATCATTCGCCAGCTTGCACTTGTCTCTACCCTTACCTGAAAATTAAACATTTAAAAGAGTGAGTATAAATTTATACTCAGTAAGAGACCCATATTAGTCTCACTATGTGTCTGTTAACCTCTCGTTAGAGTCCTATGATAAGGTACCACATACTATTGCGCTTCCGAACGCACACTATCCAGTGGTCCCGTAGGAACATATTTGGGCTCTCGGTGAACCCGAAGGAATCACCCTAAAGGAGAGTCGGGCTGTAAGTGATCCCGTCAAATCACATCTCAAACTAGCCACACAGCCTATACATAGGTGGTGACCCCGAAGGACCCCTATACGGTACGACTCTAACAGGCAGACCTAACAGAACACTATAGCCTATACGTGCTTATCATAACATCAACATCTTAGCTCAGTTAGTCATAACTCAAAAATAACATATTTGATCATAGCATGCCTTAATAAATAATATTGTATCTCAACCGTAATATGGTCACCGAACTAACCATTTATATGCTCATTTCAAATAGAAATATTATACATCTCTTAGTCACAACGCTACTCAATACAGAACATACATGCAGCTTCCAAGTGGAGTTTAGTAGGGAAAATCTCTTACTTGGAGATTTGTTAAAGGTAATAGTTCACTGGTTGACAGTCAACTCCTTCCAAGAGTCAGTCCTAAACATGAACCAAAGTTAAAATCAATACTTTTGTCAACTATCACCCTACTGTTTAATTAAGCAGCCAAGCCTATCCAAACTTACCTCAAGATTAGGGTTGAATCCAACACAACCTTAATTGGAACAATTCACAGTCTCAATTCCTCAAGTTATGCTTGAACCTTCAAGCAACATAAATCAATTTAAATTCATACTTAACTTATATGGGGCAAAGTAGGTAATTAATGGGGACACCAAACTCAATCAAAACTAAGCAAAAAAACTTACCAAAAGTGACTTCAAAACAGGGGACGACTCGGGAAAACAGTCGGCTCAGTGCGCGGCTCGTGGAGAAGGAAGGAGCACGTGTGCGGCTTGAAGAATAGAGACGGCTCGCGCAGTTCGTTCTCTGCTTACGTGGCTTGGTGAGGAAATCGTGGCTTGGCTTCGTAAGGAGGGCAGCTTGGATTACTTACACGCTCGAGGCTCGAAGGCGTCACTAATCACGACTCCGATTTAGACGACGCGACGAAGGTGATCCCGACGACGGCGGCGACATTCGTTGGCAGAGGACATCTCGGTCGCTGGTGAGGCACGAACGACGGCTGGCTTCAGCGACAAACATGCGCCACCTGGGCTATTGACGAACCGAGCGGTTTGTCTGTGGTTGACTACCCACGTGCGGCTGCCGGCGGAAGGAATGGACGAAGATGAGAACGATAGAGATTTTGGCGACGGGTAGTGTTCTTTGGATGAAGGAGAAGGTGAACAGTAACTATGGCACGCATCCCGAGTGGGTATTAAATATATACAATACTAATAATAATAATATTAACATTAGTATTATTATTATTATTTCCCTGATCTTTAAAAAATCAATGTTTTCCTTCATTTGTACGTTTTTTTATGTTAAAAAAATTAAAACGCTTCCATCCCTCTTGCGAACCATGACCAAAAAAGACCATTACTTCATCTCATGTAGCCTCTGTCTTTCTCTCTAACAAACGCTCTTCACGACTTTCTCTCTCTCAAAAGCTCACCGCTCGCCTTTTGAAGGAGTCACCAAATTTGCAGATAGTTGAAGAATCTGTGGACCATGAAATCGATCAAGTCCATTTATGAGTTAGTTTGATTTAGATTAGGTCACACATACATGTATTATAATAAAAAATCATCTGTCAATTGGGAGGGAGAAGGAACTGAAGAAACTTTTTCTCCAAATCAATGTCTCCAAAGGTATTTTCTTTTTCTTTTCCTAATTGGATGTCAATTATGATGATTATGTGATTACTACGTATTTTTCAAGTTAATTTTGTTTGAATTGAGTTTATCCTGGTTTCAAATTTATTAAATTTAGGCCAGACCAGTGTGCTTCAAATTTATTAGATTTAGGCCGATTGAGTTCACTGTGGCCCCTAATTTATTAGATTTAGGGTTGGTTTTAAATTTATCGGATTTAGTGTTTAATTTAGCTTTTATTGAATTTGTTGTTTACTATTCATCAATTTTATTGAACATGATTTGATATTAATTGAATAGACTTGCATGAATGACAGCAGTGTTTTGGCATATTAATTGATTAGACTTAATTGGTCATTATTTATTTCACACTCTATGCTAATCTCACAGCGTGTATTATATTTCACAACCTGTATTATTATATTTCCTGTATATTATTATATTTCACGATTTGTATTATTTCACAATTTTTATTTTTCATATTTCACATTGTTTTGTTAGTATTATTATTACTTATTTTCCAATTTCCATAATTGTAAAATGTATGCAAATCGATTTTTTTATTCATAAAAATTTCCAATTTTATATGAATATAAAAATTTGAGACGAGAAAGGAGTAATGTTTATTTGTGGATTTTATGATTTAAATTCCATGAATACATGAAATTTATCATTTTTGAAAATTAATTAATAGTTTGTCTTTAAAAAAAATATAATAACTCTATATTTTAAAATGAGATTGAGTAGTATTTTCTATGAATTTATTAATTCTTAGATACATGAAATTTCTCATTAAACACCTATGATATTGGTGATCAAAATATCAAAATTTGGTACTCTAATATTCTTGAGGTGAATAAAAAATCATCTTTTGAAATAAAAAATAAACTTATGGCTCTTATGTCACCTATAATTACCAATTCATGTTTAGTTTCTTAGATGTGAACTGAAAACCATGAGACATTTAAAAAAATTAAATAAAAAAAACTATGTTTTGTGAACCTCTTAATTTAGTTTAAAAGACAAATTTTGGTAATCATTTTTATGGGTGTTGTAGGGTGTTAATACCTTCCCTACACATAATTGTCTCCCGAACTTAAATCTCTGAATTTGTGTAGACCAAAATTTTTTAAATTTATTTTTGGTGACCAATCACACCATAATATAGTTGGTGGCGACTCCAAACCTATTTATTTATTAAGATTAAATAAACGAGAACGTCGATCGCTCCGCGTCACGATCACGTCATGATAGCTTAATCACATCTTAATATGGTTGGTGGCGACTCCAAGCCTATTTATTTATTAAGATTAAATAAACGAGAATGTTGGCTGCTTTGCATTGTGAACACGTCGCGACATGGATTATAAATTCTTACTTCCACTTGACAACCCCAAACATTCAGATGCCTTAAACTAGGTTTCCTTCCTGTCCACAGTTCGAAAAAGTGTCTTTGGAACTGCCTTACTAGGAACCATGTTTAGTAAATACTGAGCGGTTCTTAATGCATCCATCCACAATGACACATGTAAAGACGAATTAATTAACATGCTTCTAACCATATTCATTAATGTACGTTTACTCCTTTCTGTAACACCATTTTGTTGTGATGTTTCTGGTATTGTGTATTCAGCACAAATACCATAACTTTCTTGGAATTTAGCAAAGGGGTCAAAACAATGAGCTTTCTCATCATATTTTCCATTAATTTTATAAAATCCTTGACATTTTCAATATTGTAATTGTGGACTTGATATTGTTTGCTATAGTCATTCGCATAAATATTAGGCTCAATCTATTTGATCTTTCCCATACTTTATAGAATGATCTATCCTCATCACTCCTAGCTGAAGTAAGTGCAACAGGTTTATCACCTAAGAGTGCCAAATCAAGACCCAAAACTTCAAGATGGAATTAGATTTTTTTGCACCAATCAGAGAAATTGAGTCCATTAAACTTGATTATAGATGTAGCATGTGAATGAAAAGAAATGAGAGCATATGTTGCAATTACAAAATAAATATGCTTATACATTATTGCTTTGAGAAAAAAACTTAAAAATACACCATAGATTCAAATAATGTCAAATAATCATTAACTTATACATTGAAGTTCTTTTTTGGAAGGCATAACAATGTACAATATTTATACTTAACTGATGCTAGATTTAATTTAACATATATGGTAATTTAAATGCTCAAATTGGATACATTTGTTATCTTTGGATAGACTAAAAATATCTAACCAAACACCTCAATTAGCCACAATAATATTCAAAATTATAAAACCACTAATCAAACTGTGGACAATTAAAATATTTTATAATAATGAAAATCAATGTACACATGATTATATTTTTATGTTTTATAATATCATATCATTCATTAGCATAAGATAAATATGACTAATTGAGTTGACTTTAATTTGATATCTATTGAACTTACTAATTTGGCCACTTTGGTGACTACCAAATTATTCATAATATAGATATCATATTAAAATAATCATAAATAATTTATCTTCTTAATTGCAGAACACTATAGATGGAATATCTATAAAACTTACTAATTTGGCCACTTTAGTGACTAACAGATTATTCATCCTATAGATATAATAATAATCAAATAATCATAAACAAATACATACTTTAAATTATTTGTGATATAAACATAACAAAAAGATAATAAAACATAATTTATTGTATCAAACTTTATGAAATTTAAATATGCATAATTTATTATATTTTAAATTTAAGCAACTCAATCATGAAAAAGTAGTAACATTAACGGAGTAATTAAGAATCTAATTAATCTATGATAACTTTAATCTAAAAAGAAAAATACATGAATTTTGGAAAACTCTATCTCTTGATAATCTTTATCTTCTTCTTTATTTTTATTTTTCTTTTTCATAATAAGCAGATAAAATATTTTTCTTCAATTTCTAAAATTTATTTGTTTTCATCAATTAAGTCTCGTTTGATATCTATATAACTTACTAATTTGGCCACTTTGATGACTAACAAATTATTCTTAACATATAAGTATCGAATAACATAATTTTCAAGTGATTTTAGTAGCAAAATTTGCAAAAATATTAATATTGCAAAAAAATATTATCAAAACTCTCATTCAATCTAAATGATGTAATTTAAATTGAAAGAATATGTGATGCTTTAAATCATATTTTATATTATTGCCATTATATATTTATAACACATAAAATATAAATTATACATAATTTATGTGATCATCATACTGGCGTTTCTATGATGACCTTTCTATATGATGATGACTTTACAAGTAGGTGGACAGATTTTGAAAATATAAGAATAATAGATTTAAACCAACTAGATCAATTTTGAAATTCACGTGGATTCTTTAATATCATAAATAATAATAATAAATTAATCAATAAAAACAATCATTCCAACAGACTTAATCCATGAAAAATCAACCAAAGAAAATTTGATCAAACTTGAGTTTTTGGTGATTTCTTAAATACCTTTTAATTAATTTATTTATTTACTATTATAATTTTGTTAATCTTTTCTCATCCAATCAAGGCTCTGTACCACATGTAAGTTTTAATTTTATGAATACACAATATCAAACATTAATAAAATAATAAATGCCAAAATTGTTGAGCTAGATGATTTTTCACAAATTAAATTTAGTTAGAGAATAACATACATTGATTTAAGAATGATCTTCTAAGGGATTGTGTTTCTTTCACTTGACTTTTCTTTAGAACTTAATTAGGTTTCTTGATAAGGAAGAGTGAACTACTTGAATGGGAGAGGGAGAGGACCCATCGTGATTTTTAATTCAGACATTATTTTTTTATCTAATTGATCTAATAAAATAATAGACAAAAAAGAGAGATAAAATAGCATATAATGCACATGAGCCACATTAATAAAATAATATTATATTTTAAAAAAATTTAACATGAAATGATATTTAAAACTTAATAATTATAATAAAGAGGATGAGTTTGATTGAAGTGTCATTGTCATTTGATCGGTTCGACAAAGTAAAAGGTAACCTTGAATCAAGGTAAGATGTGGGGAAAAGAAAGGGGTATGTTTTAGCCTACTCTTTTGACAAATTTGGCTATGGAAAAGATACCATTTTCACACTTTGTATTTACAAATATTAATATACAATGAATGGACACTTTTTTTCTTTCTTTCATTTGGTCACACGCACACTGGTTTCCTAGGGATTGATGATTCTCAATTGTTCCATTTAAAAAGGGGTGGAAAAGAGGAATTTCCAAGTCAATTATTCTCAAAGATGGAGAAACATGGAAAACAAAAAGTCGTGTTCGAAATATGTATATATATGTTGAGAGGAGTTGGTGAATCAATCATATTTTTTCTTTGAATGTCTAGAATCCACCTCACACATGTATATGTATAATGTATCCAACTTTGACTTATTCTGTGAGGTTGAATAATGGATTGAGTTTGTGAAATTTGATTACATTTTAAAGAATTTGCAACTAAATAAATCTCTCGTAATTAGCTTTTAATTTTGATTTTATGCAATTTTTACACTTAGTATATTAACCCATATATAATGACATTTAAAAGGGCCAATTGCACAACTAACAAACAAAAAAACTTTTTTTAAAAAAATCTAACCCCATGGCGCCATTCTTTCCCAATGAAATAGCAAACTTCCATCCCAACGGCCAATTACAAAACCTGAAAGGTCCAAAAAGCCCTTAAAAGTTGAGACATTTGATAACTTGAAAATTGTTTGAAGTGTTGATTGATATGTGAGTAGTTGCGTAAATCTCATATTGATTTGTTAAATTTAGGTCATATCATATGTGTTTCTTATTTTACAGAAGCGACAAAATCCTTAAGCCCAATCCAATACTTGAATGACTAAAATAATCCTCAGTTAAAAATTGATTGAATCTTATTACTGTCAAACTACAATTTAATATTGATTATCATCATATTGATATCTTATACCGATTTGTTATTTAATTGTGGTTTGATTTCTATTTGATATTAATTGTTATCTAATTATCAATGATATCAATTGTTATAGAGTAATGATTGTCTAATTACTCTAATATTGGCTGCCAAAGATATTGATTGTTATCTAATTGTTTTTTGATTACTACATGATACTAATTGTCAATAATATATATCAATTACTATTTGATTGTTGTTTAATTAGTATCTAATATTAATTGTCCATGATCTCTAATTACTATTTGATACCAATTGTTATATCATTATTTTTTTTTATTACTACCATGTACTAATTGTTGTCTAATTACTACGTGCTACGTGATATTGATTGTCAATAATATCAACTGATTTATCTTATTATTATTGTTAGTTGGACTTTATCATCGTCCGTAAGACATCGACTAACCAAATGTATGGATATTTACACAAACCTACTACTAACTCCACAACATACTACTAGTATAAGTACGGGGCCAATCCTTGGGGAACCTCTATATATTTAGAAAATTGTTGAACTCAATTGGTAAATAAAGGGGGTTTTGTGTGTGAATCTTTATATGCAAAGAAGATTGAAGAACGTTGAAATTTAAAAGGATAAACTCAATTAAAAATAGGTCTAGTGATCTAGATTTTATAGGGATCATCTTACTTTTCTTAATTATTCATTGACTTAAAACATTCAAATGTTTGCTAAATATTTTCTCAGTGTATGCAACCTAAAAGTAGGATTGCACACCTTGATTCATGATTAATTTCTTAATCAATTTAAATTGGATTCTTAGAGATCATATCGGTTAAACAATTACATTTGGAAAAGGATCTCGACTAATTTGAATTAATAAACTTGAGAAGCTTAGCTTTATTAATCCAAACGTTCTTGAAATTAACTAACCCAATGTTATGAGACGATTATCCCAACCAATCTAACTGTATATACAAGCATGCTTTACTTCTTGCTCTTATGAGATCAACACATCGAAATTTTTAAGAAGTCTCTAGCACTCAAAGGTTTTAAAAGAATTGGCCAAAAACTCTGAAGTCTATGCATATATAGAAGTTGAAACATCATTCAGGACTGAAAACAAGCGAACATTCATCAAGAATTTGTCAAGACTTGATACATTTTAAGTCTCATAACCAAGAGAATACAATAATCAAAACTAAATCTAGACTAGAATTACTTACCTCAACCTTACATTCTTAAAGCTCTTCAAGAATTACGCATTTAAGGGCTAGAATGAAGCAATTTGGGAGATAATTTGAGAGAGAATTGAAGTAGAAATGAAGTTCAATGTGTTCATCATATGAGAAATCTAGTAAAGTTGAGCATTTAAAATCAATTGGAATGGAAACGGCAGGCAACAAATTTTTGTTGGGTTTTATGTCATAAACCTTATGATTTGTGAATATTAAACTATTCTATTGTTCAATAAAGTTGTTATTTGATTAAGAGATTTGGTCATTATAAACTTAGAATCCAATAAACAAGACTTCTTGACTATAGTACGAGTACTTCAATTTTATGTACTCACATAAGTGTGGATCAAGTTCAAGTAATAGTCTAAACGGTCTATAGTATAGAAATAAAACTAGATGCTTTGTTCTGATGACATTATGGATGTGACTCACTTTCATTTGTTACAACAAAGTGATCTCAGAGATGCTTATGTGGAGACATGTAAGTGAGGGCGTCCTATGCAATAAAACTACGAGACCGGACCATAAAATAGTCACTTTTACTTTACAACACTGTGAACTGATTAAAAGTGACTATTTCGACTATTGATGACCTAGGTAATTTGTCACACCCCTTTCCTAAGCCGCTCTCTATCTCCCTTGCCCTGAAAGAAGGTGTGAGGGCTGACAAGCATTATCATACTTTGACAACACTCACCAACCAACCTAACCAAATGTAACGCCTCAAAAAATTATGATAATTTTGGAGTTAATTATCATAGTTTTATTTAATTATGTTTAATTTAGGTTAATTTTCATAAATATAACAAAACACCAAAATATTTACGGTTTGTGTAACTGCTTGTTTTACAGACTTAGGGTGGAGTGTGTTGTCCAATGCTCATGAGATCAACGCTTGTTGAGAATCGATTCCGCGCAACCTAGTCTATTTCTCTAGGTTGTAGTTTATTTGTTTGTATATTTGTATGTTTGGTTTGTGGGTTTGTACAAGTCAATCCCACTCAACCATGCCTACAACCTGACCTGGTTGGTCAACTCTACAGACTTTACTAATGGTTCTTAATTCTAGACAACATAGGTTCAACGCCATGGGAAATAGTGTTGTTGCTTACGTTGGTATAGTGCTTTTAAGTTCAAACCACATAATGTGGCATTGATTCAGGATCGTTGCATGCAAAATTCTCTTCATGAATCTCTTCATCATGCGAGTAGATATGATTATTGCATGCAAAACGTTTCCAATATCCTCCATCACATACATCTAAGCCCTCGTTGTACAAGTTTTCCTATTGCTTGCCCAAGTGTAAGCAAAACAATAGGTTTTCTTGGGTGAACCAGGGTTGAACACAGGGAATTGATATCAAAGCTTAGTTCTAGATTCTACTTCTCAATTAGGCTATATAAAAGAATAAAATAATAAAAAGGTATAAAAGAATGAGAGTGTAAACTAAATCTATGTATGTACACCTAGAGAACTATGTAAAGATTATTTAATGAGACTGGTTAAGATGGTATAAATCTGAACTAACTTGTATTAAAGAAGAAGGTGAAGGAATGTCTTAATGCTATCATGCGAATAAGCTAATGACCACCTCAATTTCATATAGCTTGATTAACTAGCTTATGATTAAGACGTGCTCCTCTCAGAGTCATTAAACACCACACTTGGTCTCTTATTGGGATCCAACTGACTAAGCCTAGCCAATCAAGGTATATCTAGAAGTATTTACCTATAAAACTTAATAGAACTTCGCTTTTAAGGACAACAACCTCTCGGTGCCTAATGCCCACACTTGTTCACCTTTCAAGATACAAATGATGGAAGTTATCTTGTGAAGATGAAATTTGTTTCCAAATTCCTCTTGCACACGTTAGCCTTATCCTTGCTACTTGCCCTCTTGGGTAGTTGGCGATATACACTGGCCAAGTGATAAAAATAGCTCAACTAATGTGATAAGAGTTATAAACAAAGTATCTTATTAAGAATGTATCATAAACCTAAACTACAAATAACACAAGGACAGATGAACATAAAAGAGATTGATGGATTGAAAAGGTATAAACATACATTGTATTAAAGAATGAAGGTCTTCGGCCACTGTACATTATAAACATCCAATGTAAAGTAATATAAAAAATGGTAAGAAATAAAAGTGACATTACAAGTTAGAGAAAATAGGGGATGAACTCTTCTTCACTTAGCTTTCAAGCTTTCACTTTACAAACTGATCGGAGAAGAGTAAGGAATACTTTACAAGGGGTGGAAAGGAGACTCCTTCCCACCAACTCTCTAGGGTTCCACCCACCTCTTCAAGCGAGTGGGTGGCCTATTTAGGCCTCTAGTGGCTGGTCCATTCGTCTAGCTCCCTCTCATGGTAAGGAGTGTGTTCCTTCTTATAGGCAGATTTAGGTAGAAAATCTAATCTTTTGAACATGTCAGCGTCAAAAGCTGCCTCCTTTTTCAAGTCATGCAAATTCCATCTACCACTTTTTTCTTCTTCTAGCAAATCTCTTCTCGCGTACTGATGTGGTCTTCTTGCCTAGTTTTCATGCGAGTTTCTCTGTGATTCTTCAGTTTTTCTTCTTTTGTTGATAATCCTGCATTTAAACACTAAAAACGGGATAAAGTAGGCATATCGCTTGTGTAAAATTTATTTTTAAATATTTATGCATTTACAACATAAGCTACACGTTTGACACACTTATCATGCATTTTGGTCCCATTATTCTACCCAAAAGGTAATAATAACTTGTATTTATATGAGTTATCAGTAACAAAATCAAAAAGCGCATGATGTCAAACATTTTTTAAATATTCTAGGTTTGCCCGTGTCGCTTTTGAATTTCGCGCTGCTCTGATTTCTTCCTTCTTCCTTTCCATCTTCTTTCTTGTTACGCTTTGTCCAAAATGCCACTCCTTGCGACCAAATAGGGGATGTGCGGCCTAGACACCCATCTCATACCTCTTCACGAGATGACGCACTGAACTTCTAGAATGGGGAACAACTTCTTAACTTGTCCTTTCACGAAGCCTTTGCCTCAAACTTAGGCTTACTTATTGCAACAGAAATAGACTTTGCTCCATCGCCTAGGACTCTTTACATAATACCAATCAACTTTAGCTTCTTAGGCGATAAACTCAAATAACAACAATGCAACAAAATAACATAACACCTTTTTTTTTTATTAACTTAACACTTTACAGAGTTCATACTTTAAAAATTACATTTCTTTTCTCAGAAAACATAAAATTAAGACTGAGTTCTGATCCACTTTTCTTCCTCCACTGCCTAACGTTGCTTCTTGTGGTGGACAACCATTTTAGGGACAACCTTCAAGACTTCCTTTGCCTGGCTCAGTTCTTCAGGTCTTTTTCTCTTCGAATTTGGCCTTACCAACCTAGGTACGACCCTTGCTTTCTCTTCTGAACTGAGTGACAACCTTTAGCATCAAGAAGCAAGGTCCTTACCTACTGAATAAAAATAGAAGGATTTAGATTTTGAAACTCGAGGCAAAGTTACTCTGAGATGCTCTAGAATGAAAAAAAAAAAGAAGGATTTAGATTTTAAAACTCGGGGCAAAGTAGCCTTTAGTTAAACTTAGCTTTTGAATTTTAATTATTGGTTCTAGTTATCCTGCAGTTATGGTAGCCTTTAGTTAAACGTAGTTTTTACATTCCAATGATTGTGTCGCGTCCTGCCCCAAATGTCACACCTTGCGACCAAATGGAGGGCGTGCCGCCTAGATAATCAATGTGTACCTCATTTGAGATATCGCGCCGAACACCCAATGAGCAAAAAAAATCTTCTTTTCATCTCTTCGCGAGGCTCTTCTATTGGAGCTAGAGACCTTCACATCTTTTGAAGCATAAATAACTCAAGAAATACCACAACGGAATAACTTAAAACTCCTTTTTATTAACTTAATGTTTATAGAAGTATAAATTTACAATTTACAACTTTGCTTTACATAAAATAAAACAACTCTGATATTCTCACATCTTTCTTCTTTCCACCTAGTTGCAGCCTTTCTTGCAGTGGTGGATAAGACTTCGATTCCATTCTCTTTCCCTTTGTTGTCCATAATCTGTTTTAAGGACATTTTCTAGGATATTCCTTTCCCTTATTTGTCACTTCAATTGCTTATTTGAGGTGTGTGCTTATAGGTGTTAAGCTTCTCCTTCTTTTACTTGACCTCGTTCACCAACTAGCCTCAATCTAGAAGGCAATCTTCAGGGCTTCCTTTCCTTGCCTCAGCTCTTCAACTCTTGTGTCTCTCTTCCCTACTTAGTTGAGGTTTGGGCGTTAAGGAGTGATAACCTTACCAACAGACTCCTTAAATATATGATAAGATGCCATGGCTAGCACACCATGTAAGTTAAGTAGGCTACAATGCCTCAACCAACCTTCGCATGGCCTCAACGCCTAACAACCTGGGGATGGAAAACACTTAAACCATAAGTCAAACAGACTCCGTGAGCAACGAGTTTTAAGAAAATATTTTTGGAAAAAATATCGAATTTAATATTATTAAGAATATAAAGCCACAACAGATAAAGCACGTCGCGTCAAATAAAACAAGTACACAACGAGCGCTACAACACCATACGCTGATAGCATTTCACAACAAGCTGATAACTTGTAAAAATACAAGTTATTATGATCTTTTAGGTAGAATAATGAGACCGAAATGCATGATAAATGTGCCAAAACACGTAACTTATGTTATAAATACATAATTATTTAGAAATACACTTTACATGAACTCCATGCCTGCTTTTACCTTGTTTTTAGTGTCTAAACGCATGATTATTAACAAAAGAACAAGCCAACAAATCGCAGAGAAACTCACGAAGAGATAAGGTGAGAAGATCAAATCATTACACGAGAATAGGTTTGCTAGAAGACAAAAGTGGTAGATGGAATGATGTGACTTGACGAAAAGGACAACTTTCAACGCTGACATGGTCAGAATGATAGATTTTTTTGCCAAAAGTTGCCTATAAAAGAAGCTCCATCTCCATCAAGGAAGGTGTAAGGCCTGTATGGGCTATAAGGCCAGATGTCTGGATTGACCAACCATTCCTAGAGAGTCGATGGCAAGGATTAGCCTTACCACCGATTGTAAAGTCCATTATTTTCTTCTCCGTTTAGTTTGTAAAGTGAGAGCTTGTGGTCTGATTGAAGAAGATGTCATCCCCCATTCCCCTTAACTTGTATTTCCCTTTTCTTCTCTTTCCATTTTTATTATTTATTTTCATTGTATTTGTTTGTATTGTACAATGGTTGGAGGCCAACATCTTTATTACAATGTATGCTTTTACACATTTCAATCCATCTATCTCTTTGCCATTCATCTGTCCTTATGTTATTTGTAGTTTAGTTTTACGAATCATGTTTAACAAGTAGTCTAGCTTATAGTGCTTGTTGTGTTAGCCGAGATACATTTTACACTTGGCCAGTGTATGTCGCCAACTGCCAAAAAAGGTAAGTAGCAAGGTCATGACTAACACAAGCAAGGAAGAGTTTACTCGACTTTGGAGAGATGACTTCCTTCATTTGTATCTCGAAAGGTGAACAAGTGTGGAAAGTAGGCGCTAAGAGGTTGCCATCCTTAAATGCGAAACACTCCAAGTATCCGAAGGGTGACCAACTTTGGTGTTTAATGACTCTAAGAGGAGCACACCTTAATCATAAACTAGTTATGCGAGGTATATCGCGTTGAGGTGGTCGTATAGCTTATTTTCCTGGTAGCATTAGACATTCCTTCACCACCTTCCTCATATAAGTTAGTTCACTCACTCCTCCATTGCACAGCCACCTCATTTAATTAACTTTACAACATTTCTAGGATATTTATATAGTTTTTATTCTTTTAACTCACTCGTCAAACACTAGCTTATAAGTAGAACCTAGAACTAAACTTTGATATCAATTCCCTGTGTTCGACCCTAGATCACCCAGGTAAACTTATTATTTCGTTTATACTTGGACAACCAATAGAAAAACTCGCACTTGTGGACGTAGCAGTAGGTGGTGGAGACATTGGGAGCATTTTGCATGCAATGATCATGTCAATTCACACGATGAAGAGAATATTGGAGGGCATTTTGCATGCAATGATCCGTATTCAATGACATGTCATCACACTACCAAACAAACAAATAAACAGCCATTATACAATAAGTTTGAATGCTAAGTCCCATGAAACACAATTCCAATTTCAAAACAATCACATTAACAATCCTTACATCTTGGACGAGAGTTTCATGAAAGCAAGGTTTACATAAATAAAACAAAAACCCCCAAGTAAGTTTTTGGCATCGTTATCGGAGAATTGATTTTTTAAATACTAGAGTAGGG
Source organism: Cucumis hystrix (assembly GCA_025688845.1). NCBI lineage: Eukaryota > Viridiplantae > Streptophyta > Magnoliopsida > Cucurbitales > Cucurbitaceae > Cucumis > Cucumis hystrix. The sequence goes on along the minus strand of CM046892.1, from coordinate 190,354 downwards.
TTTTTGCTTTGATTTTGGGCAAAACATTTGATTTTGGTAAATGGTGCGATTAGTCGGAGATCACGCAATAAGGTTCAAGGTACCAGAGTAATTTGTGCTTGCTTGAACGCATCCCAGAATCAAATGCATCTTTTGGCTAGTCACTACAAGGAATCTGAATGAATGCGTCTATCGCAAATGAAGCCGAGATCCTTGAAGTGCATGAACTTACGAATGTCGAATCTAATTAAGGGGCATCAAAGAAAGAGTCCACACATCTAGATTAGTAAGGTTTATATCTTAGCTAGTTATGAAAAAAGAACAAAAAACGATCATCTGAACAATGCAATGATTGGTTGGGAGCATAAGCTTATTGCGAGGAACAATCAAGACACAAAGAGTTATGTCATCGATGATCCATTAAGACCAGAAGAATAAAGCGGCAGGGAAGACTATGCGGAGCAAACACGATGATACCACAATTCTTCCTCGAGAAGGAACCTGGACCCAAGGATGCATGTGTAATGTATAATCTTTCCATCTTTTCTACAACTGCATCTTTAAAACTTTCGTGTATACTTGTAAATTAGTTTTGTAACTTAGGTGTGTATATTCTTCTCAATTTTGGGGGAAGCACGTCACCTCGCTGAATCTGTAGGCTATTAGGAATGAATGTTTATAGTGAGGCCATTTTACAAAAAAAATTTGTGTCAAAACCACAATAGGCGTTTTGATCTTTTCGTGAGACATGACTGAGTTAGAATTTTATCGGGAAACGCTAGGGTTTTTAGAGAGCGTGAAACGTCTCATCTCTTTTAAAAGTTCTTAAACTTCCAAGAAGAAATGAGTACGTCGTACCTCGAGCAGTGAACTGTCTGTCAGAACTTCACGTCATATTTATTATAACAGGACGCTAACCGCATGGTAATCAACCCTTGAATCCTGGTTAAGAATGCCTATTTAAACTTCCTCAAAACCCTAAAATCCAAACCTTTAGCCAAACACAATTCTTCACTTAGCCTCAAGATCCATCTTCTTCGATCATCATCGTCCTAAAATTACTTCTCCGTACCCTAAAACCTATAAGGGAACTCGTCTATCAGAGAAGGAAGTGCCAAATCACAAGAAAAGAATAGAAAAAGTATCAAGAAAGATCTTGTGAACACAAGTAGAGGCGAGTCAAAAAGAAAAATTAAGTAAAACACCTCAGAAGGGGAAAGAGGAAGAAGAGGAGCAGGGTGATTCACTTTCTGCATCCCAGGTCAACAAGTAGTTCATAATCGAGAGAGGGATTTACCCTTACTCAAGGGAAGTTCAAGATTTTCTCGAATCACTCATTAGAGAATTCAAATGGAGAAGATTTTTCCTGGAGGTGACTGCAATAAGACCAGACGTAGTGAAGATGTTCTACAAAGGATTTATTTGCGAAGAAGAACACCACGCCATAGTCCAAGAGCAAAAAGTTAATTTTGGGCCAAACGCGATCAATGAGCTCTTTGGATTGCAAGCAAATGAGATCAAACACGATATTTTCAAGAACCCAAGATCTCACGACTTAGAGAGTGCATTAAAGAAAGTGGCTTGGCCCAAAACTAGTTGGGATATCACACCAATAGGAAAGTGGCTTGGCCAGATCTTCCTGCATAATCTGAACACAAAAGCTAGCATTTGGTTAGTCTTTGTGAAGAAGAAAGTCATGCCTACTTGTCACGCTAATACAATCTCCTTGGAGCAACGAATGTTGATATACTATATAATGAAGGAGATTGCATTCAACGTTTATGAGATAGTAAGAGAGCACATAAGTGCATGGGTCAATCATCCTCGTGGAGCAAGACCCTTCTCGTACTTAATCGTGAACTTGTCCTTAAAGGCATGTTCGACATTAGAAAAGCTTCCTTAAGTGGAGGTGAAAGATGGAATCTAGACACCATCATCCTTTCACCGCATCATCGCCATTCACAAAAACAAGGAAAAGTCAAGGCGCCTCAAAACTAAAGAAGGGTGTAAAGAGATTGAAGAAGTGGATAAGGATGATGTTGAAGATGAAGATGAGGAAGTGAGAATCCCAATAAAACATAAAAGACAAGACAAAGAGGAAACCTTATAGTCGAAGAGAGGAAAATCCCTTAAGGCTAAGGACTCAAAGGACATCTTGTCATAAAGTCCCATAAAGAAGAAGAGAAAGCCCGCTGACCTGACCTCTACCCCACAATCTGAATCCTCCGAGGACATCATCTCTCAAACTCCCCACAACTCCAAAATACCAACTTCGTCTCCAAAAAGCCAACAAAGCCAACCCATAAAATCGAAATTGCTACTTCCTCCCAAACAATCCAAACTATTCTTTCTTTACCAGGGCAAGATGTAGTTAATACCCTTGCCCTTATTGTACAAAATATAAACGGAACCTTGATAGACCCATGGTATGAGGAAAATCTTCAATTTATTTTCGCCAACCAACCAGCCAAACCAAATCTTTGAGCCCCGAGGGATCCAACCAGAAGATTTTCCAAGACTCCATTTGTGAGCCCTTTGCATTTAACAACAACATGATCAAGGACCAGGAAGAAAAGGACAGCCCCCAACGGTCGGCAAAAAGAAAAGAATTTGTTTAGAAGCTCATTGATGATCCACTCCAAGGGGACAAGCTAAACACCAAGTTAGCTGGCGAGATAAATCTTCCTTCGCTGCCAAAGCCTATCATGGAGACCTTCTCGCAGGACGTCACAAAAAATTAGGTAGAGAAGGAAATAAATGAAGAAGAAGTTAACGAGGATTATATCTTCAAGTTCTTGGATGAAGGCATCTGTAAACCAATAGAAAGAGGATTTGAAGATGTGATTCAGTGCCAACGGGTCCTTCAAGAAACACAATTGTGAACGTAGAAGCACGTAAGTGATCTAGAAAAAGCAATTGCATTTTCTGAGGTACATCTACGTCAACAAGATGAGAAAATAGCAGAGCTCATAATACAAAATGGAGAGCTCCAAACTGAACTTCTTGAGTTTTGGAAGCAAAATGAAGCTCTGAATGCAAAAATGGAAAGATCGACTGGTTTTGTTGAAGTCTCGGCAGAAAGATGTGACACGCAGTTCAACATTTTGTCAAAATATCAGCATATGTTAGTGTGTGCCACAATCCTAACACTTCAGCTTTCGTTAAGCTTGACAAGTCCTTTGACACGTTTATGAAAGCAAGGTTTGCATTAACAAAACAAAAACCCCTAAGAAGGTTTTTGACACAAGCAAGTTTTTGAGCCACAAGCTCAACTCTGAGACCTGGGTTTTCCCCCTCACCTAGACTTGGGATTCGCTCTCATCAATATCATGCGAGTTACCTGGGATTTCCAATTGCGTCCCGTCGCATTCATTCATTCTCAGACCCGGAGTCACGCTGAACTAGAGTCTTTTCACTGTCTTACTCAGACTTTGTACAACAAGCGGTACAATGCCATACGCTAGATTCATTTTACAACAAGCTTGGCTTTGAGACCTGGGATTTTCCCCTCGCCTAGACCTGAGATTCGCTCTCACCAGTATTGTGTGAGTTATCTGAGATTTCCACCAGCATCCTGCCATATTCATTCATTCTCAGATCTAGGAGTCATGATCAGCCAGAGTCTCATCATCATCATACTCACACAACCACGCTAATATGATAAGGGAGCAAACGCTCACCGTTTACCCTTAACATGGATTATCACAGATTAGTAAAACATCTTACAAACACAACTACAGAGGAAAGAATACTCAACATATAACGTTCATAGAACATCACTTTTACAGAAATAGGATCAAGTTTAGAAATTACATTCAAAATCTGGTTTATCATTCACAATTATTCATAAATCTCATTTTATCATCTTTAAAGAATGTTCATATTCATTCACAAAAAATGGTTAATCATTTATAAAACATATCTTATTTAGGGGTGAAAAAACCCGAACTGAAACCTAATCGGTTCGGTTCGGGTTGGATCGGGCTTCAACGATATTATTATCAAACCGAATCGAATTGAATTGGGTTGGTTCGGTTCGGTTCGGTTTCAAAAGTAAATTAGTTAGGTTAAAACACTGTCCTGCAGTTCGCTTTGCACTTGCATTCCTTCGTCTTCGGCACCAGTCGTTCGTCTTCGTCCTTCGCCAGTCTTTCATTCGTCTTCCTCCTACACTAGTTCACGTGGGTTCGTCTTCTTCGTTCGTGGGTTCGTTCTCCATTCTCCGTTCTTCGTTCGTCGCCATTCGCCTTTCTCTGTGGGTTCGTTTGCTGCAAAAATTTCAGGAAATCGCGGGTAAATTTCCTACTCTTTTTTTACACGATTTTCAAACTTCTTCCCTCTTTGCTATTTTAGTTTACTTCAGTTTTACTACCACAATGATGTGATTATCTTGCTTGACTCCTACCACAGTCCCTTTCCTACCTTACATTAGTTTTGGAAAACCCGAGTATTTAGGCTCATGATGTTGATGTTTTATACAAAGAAATGTCTCATCTATTCTTCTCCAGCCTCCCATACATTTTCCCTTTCCTTAAAACGCATTTGTTTAGTTCAGAAGCTCTTAAATAAAGAAATGAGAGGCCTGTACTCTTGGGCTAATTAAAATCCATCCCAATTTTGTTAGTGTTCTAAGTTGCACAAGAACATTTGTCATTGCCTATATTTATGTTTAGGTGAATTAGTGAAAATATAAGAACAAAATTCCTTTCTCAAGTGACTTTTAGCAACAAAATGTAAACATTTCAAGGAAACCAAAATCAAAATGAACTAAATTGTCATTTTAAAATCATTTTAGAATTGATCATTTTTGTGAAGGAACAACTGATGCTAAAATAAGAAGTTCGTTTTCACCATAGCATTTAAACTCTCAATTCTAAATTGCAATACTTACAACCTCACTCTAAAATTATCATAGAAAACCTACTACAATCCTTCCACAATCTTGTGCAATTGCAGAAATTATTCACCTCCAAAGAAAAACTACTATGATTTTAAAACCCCTACCACCCCAACAAAAGAACCAAAGAACAAAAGTTCATATGTACTTCATTGTTTCTGCTTTGCTTGTTGTTGTTGTTATTGAACTATATGTTTCTAAGTACTTGGTGTGCAACTGAAATGGATATCGTTTTGGCCCCTTGTTGATGGACTCGTAGATGGAATTCTGATTGCACAAGTGCAGTGGGGGGATTCTTTACTTATTGTTTAAAATAAAAATATTGTCCATTAGAGATATATGCTTTACTTATTGTTTTCTTTGATGATTGTTAGTTAAAAGTTGTGTGCTTTTTTTGTTTGTTTTGTTTGATGATTATTAAGATGACTTCATTCTCTATACACGAAACTTCAAAACAAAGTTGTACTAGTCCAGTGTTAGGAAAAAGAAAACTGGTTAAACCACCATCATCGGTATGGGAACATTTTATAAAAGTAGAAGGATGTGATCCTAAATTTCCTAGGGCTGCTTGTAAACACTGTGGGGCTTCATATGCTTGTGATTCCAAAAGAAACAGTACAACTAATTTAAAAAGACATTTAGAGAAATGTAAAAAGTATGTAGATCCATTGGAAGATAATGTTGAAGGAGAGGGAGATTCTGAAAGTAGTTTAATGGCTACATCCTTCACTCAAGAAAATTGTAGAACAATGCTTGCTAGGATGGTTATCTTGGATGAATTGCCATTTAAATTTGTAGGAAGTGAAGGATTTCATCAATTTTGTAGGGCATTAAATCCAAAGTTTGTGATTCCATCAAGAGTAACTGTTGCAAAGGATTGTTTTCAGATGTATATGAAGGAGAAAAAAAAGTTAAAAAGTGTATTAACTCGAAGTGGCCAAAGAGTTTGTTTAACCACGGATACATGGACTTCTGTACAAAATATTAATTATATGGTTATAACAGCTCATTTCATTGATGATGATTGGAACCTTCACAAAAGAATTTTGAACTTTTGTCAAATAGCTAATCATAAAGGAGATACAATAGGGAGAGCCATTGAAAAGTGCTTAGAAGGATGGGGTATTGATAGGCTCTTTACTATAACAGTTGATAATGCAAGTTCAAATGATGTAGCCATTGCATACTTGGTTAAAAAGTTTAGAGGCAGAAATGAGTTGGTGTTGGATGATGAATTTATTCACGTTAGATGTTGCCCATATTCTTAATTTGATTGTTAGTGATGCCTTAAAAGATTTGCATGTGTCTATCATTCGAATCAGAAATGTTGTAAGGTATGTTAGGCCATCTCCTGCTAGACTGCAAATATTTAAAGATTTTGCCAAAGAAGATAAAATGTCAACAAAAAATTGTCTTACGATGGATGTTCCAACACGATGGAATTCTACTTTTACTATGTTGGATGGAGCAATTAAGTGTCAAAAGACGTTTGAAAGATTAGAGGAGCACGACCCTAGTTATTTGCCAAAGGATGATATTCCTACTGTTGAAGATTGGGATAATGCAAAAGTGTTTGTAAAGTTCCTAAAAACTTTTTCAGAGGTAACAATGAAGTTTTCTGCATCTATGTCTATGACTTCAAATATATTTTTTCACGAACTTTGTTTGATCCAAGAAATAATTCTTGAATACTCGTTGTATGAGAATGCATTATTGAGTCAGATGACATTAAGCATGCAGAAAAAATTCAACAAGTATTGGGGTATAACTTCAAGTGAGAAGACCAATTTATTATTATATGTTTCTGTAGTTCTTGACCCTAGGTACAAGCTGGCTTATGTGAATTATTGTTTTAATGAATTGTTTTAATGAATTTTTGGACGAATAAGGTTGAAGAAGCATTTCGTCGATTGTGTGATGATTATTATATGAGAATGTCAATATCAAAAGAAAAATATTCACAAACACAATCTTGTACTCCTATCGAAGAATTTATGTTTCAAAGTCAAAGTGAAATGCCTTCTATCTCATCTAGTGGATCTTATAAGGCACGTGCTGCTGTTCATGATAGATTTAAACAAAGCAACAAAACATGTCTTGATGATGCTAAAACAGAGGTGACTCGTTTTCTAGATGAGACTCATATAGAAGATGAATATTTAGACTTGCTAAATTGGTGGAAGGTGAATTCTTCTCGATTTAAGATCATTAGCCAAGTAGCCAGGGACATCTATAGTATTCCTATATTAACTGTGACTTCTGAGTCAGCCTTTAGCACTGGAGGACGGGTGTTAGATTATTTTCGAAGTTCATTAACTCCTCAAACTGCAGAAGCACTCATTTGTGCTCAGAATTGGATTCAATCTAAACCTTTGGATGACATGACTGAAGAAATTGATGGGGCTGAAGAAATTGATGAAGGTAATATTCTTTTCGAAGTAAGCATTTAAGATTTAAAATTGTCTCATTAAGCTAATAGTTTGTCATTTTGATCTAGAATTCATAAACATAGGAAAGGAGATGGAAGCTCCATTTGAGAATCTGAATCATGACTCTATGGTATAAATCCCTACTCTCAAATCTATTTACATTTTTTTTGTTTTAAATTGTTAACATCTTTGAATCTTGCTTGTTTAGAATCTTGAAGCACAATGATGTATAAACTTTATACTGGCTAGATTTGTGGTAATAGACTAATAGGTGAGAAGTTGAATATTGGATACCCACATGGTTCTTTTGTTCTTTTGTTTTACTCTCAAATTTGATCCATCCAAGCTTGTAAATTATAACATACTCCACCAATTGCACTATTATGGTGATTGTGATGAATGTGTATAAGAGTGAACATTATTAAAATTGGTTATTTTGCAATCACCAAAAAACAAAAAAAAACCCGACCCGGTTTGATCCATGTTGACCAGGCCTGAATTCAGGTAGGGTCGGGGTCATAATTGAAAGAGGTTCGTATATTTCGGGTCAGGTCGGGTTTGAAAGAAAACTGACCCGACCCAGCCCAATTACACCCTAATCTTATTACTTACAACAACAAAATCATATAAAACGTATTTGATTACTTACAATAAGGTAATCGACCATTGGAAATGTTTACAAATCACGTTTATTATTTTCACGTAATGCTTGTCAAACAGTATAAACAATGTATCAATCACAACAAAACATATAATTCATTTTGTCACTCACAAAAGATACTTTGCCTCAACTTCTTTCTTCTAAGCTTCCGACTTTCACCCTTCGTTCAACGATTGAAAGAACCATCTATTCAACATTCAGAATCTTCTCCTCTTACTTTCATTAGAAAACTAAAGTCTTTTTTTATGTAGAAAAACTTCCTTTTTCTTTTGGCTTTCAATCATATTTATAGACACCTTTCACCTCCTAGGGTCACTTCCATGCTCTACATGTGTCATCTTATTAACGCACTGCTTTATGCTACCAATCCGAACTTCACACGTAATCTAACCGTCAGCAGCGATTTGACTTTCTCTTGAGACGCGCACCTTATCTCTTTAGGAAGTCAAACTCTTAATTGTCCGAATGTCCTTTTCTCTTCTCGAAAAGTTACCATCATTTTCTTTCCTACAACGAGTTATCATGTCACTTGACAAAACATTTACTTTTTCGCCTCAATCTCTTGGGCTTATATACTTCTTCTTGCAGTATACTGCCTAACCCCTCGTTCTTGGTGCCTAAAGTAACACCTCCTTCACTTGTCACCCTTATCGCGATGTGTACCTTTACGCGATAGAATCTTGGCTTAGGCATTTCTCTTTGTGTTGCCCACTCTTTTTTTGCATCCTTTCTCTCAAGACTTCTAAACAATTATCCAAAACCAATCTTCCAGCAAAGGTCTCTTTTCTTCAAGATTAGAGCCCCACAGATTGATTATGTGTAAGGATTTTGTATATTGAGTCTCTATTGTTGTTACATTTGTAGAAAGAGGGAAACTTGAGGGGTTAGGTTGTTATGGGGTGTAGTTCGATCATTGAGTGAGTTTGAGGGGGGGACTTAAATGTCACTTTCAAGGTTTCAATGTAATTGTTAGTTTGGGTGGCACGTCAAAGTGAGTTCATGTGTAAGGAGTTTGTATATTGAGTATATATTGTTGGTTACATTTGTAGAAAGAGTGAAAGTTTAGAGATTGAGTAGTTATGGGGTAATTTTTTATGATGGAGGGGGGGGGGGGGGGGGGGGGGCTTAAACGTCACTTTCAAGTTTCAATGTAATTGTTACATTATGTGGCATGCCTAAGTGAGTTTATGTGTAAGGAGTTTGTAGATTGAGTCTCTATTATTGTTACATTTATAGAAAGAGTGAAAGTTGAGAGGTCGAGTTGTAGTTTGATAATGGAGTGAGCTTAAGAGGGGGTTTTAGGGTCACTTTGAAGGTTTAAATGTAAATTTCACGTTAGGTGGCACGTCAAAGTGAGTTTATGTGTAAGGAGTGGTTGTTCGTTTATGACAACGTTCATTCGTGGATGTATCATGTTAGGTCTGAGTAAGCGACTTAATGGACGACTAGTATAAGATGATGTATAAAAAGGTGTATTCCATACCTATGCGTTGCTAAATTCCTAATGATATGCATGCAATACAAGTTTTCCTCTATATCCTTCTAGTGTAAACGGATAGAGATTTCCTAGTAAGTCCAGGGTCGAACTTAGGAAATTTCTATCAAACTTTAGTTATAATGTCTACTCTTCATTCAGGCGGTATATAATATTTATACATTGTAAAGTAAAAGTATTTATGTGTATTAAATCTACTATTTACACTAGAGATTCTGTAGAAGGTGAAATGAAATGGTGTGAATGTGGAGAGTGAACTAACTTGTGTTAAAGAAATGTGAAGGAAGGTTTCCGCGTTGTAGGTGATTAAGCCATGCAGTAGTTCTTGATGCGATAGAGATCACTTAACCATCTTTTAATTAAGGCGGACACTTCTCAGTGCCTAAACACCACACTTACTAACCTTTCAGGAAACAAATGATAAGGCTAAATTAGGTGATATTTATCTAGATTTCATTATTTGTAAGATTCACATTGCCTCTCTTTTAAGGGTGACAACCTCTTGGTGCAAGGTTATCACACTTATTCTCCTTTCAGGACACATATGATGGAGGTTTAATCACCAGGATGGAGTTTGTTTCCAAACTCCTTGCTGCACACGTTTACCCATGTCCTTGCTACTTACCCTCTTGAGCAGTTGGTGACGAACGCTAGCCAAGCAATGGAGTCAAGCTCAGCTAAACACAATGATCCTTATAAGTAAAGACTTCTTATCAAGAACTTATCACAAGCATCACTACTTATAACACTTTGACAGATGAACAGTAAATGAATGATAGATTGACAGAGAATAAAGATGCAATGTATTCATAATTGTAGGCCTTTCGACCATTATACAATATAAAAGTCAAACATTATAATGAAAGTACAAAAAGAGTAAAGAGGGGGAGCCGAGCCGTAGAATGCACAGAAATACATTCCTTAGCTCTCTTACAAGTTAAGGGAAAGAGGATGGTGGTTTCTCTCTTTAAGCTCTTACTTATAGGTTAATCGAAAAAGAGGTGAAGGAACTTCTACAGAAGAGGAAAGGCTAGTCCTTTCTGTTGGCTCACATGGAGCTCTTTAGGGTTTGGGTCTTTTCATACCTTACCAAGTTTACATGGAAAGGATAGAGGCTTTATATAGACTACATTTAGGTGGGAAACCTCTATTCTTCTACACATGTCAGCGTCGAATGCCGTCTTGTCAAGTCACATCAACTCCAACTACCATTCTTGTCTTCTAGTGAATCACATCGCGTGATGATGTGGCATCTCGCCTGCTGGTGTTAATCCCAAGGAAATCATCTTATCGCATAAGCTTTTTACACGCAGTCCTCTTGCAATTCACTATATTTCTTCTTTTCATCATTATCCTACGATAAAAACACCGAAAGCATGGTAAAACAGGCATGGAGACTTATGTAAGCTAAATTCTCTTATCTTTACAAATTTGTGATGAAAGCTACGCGTTTTGACACTTTATCCGGACTTTGCCTCTATTGTTCTACATAAAAGGCCATAATAACTTTTATCAAGTTATCAAGGAGTCAAGGTTTAATGATTCTATTGTTACATAGAAATAGTCAAAGTTGAGAGGTTGGATTGTTTAGAGCAGTTTGATCATGGAGTGAGTTTGAGGGGAGGTGGCTTAAACGTCAATTTGAAGGTCTCAATGTCATTGTTACCTTGGGTGGGTCACGCCGAAGTTAGTTTTTGTGTAAGGAGTTCGTATTCTGAAGCATCTAAGAGCAATGTATGTCAGAGATCGAATAAAATAAAGGCAGAGTTCTTTCATCTCAGGACACTCGGTGTCGTGAAGGCCCAAGATACAATAACTAAAGAAATAATTCTTTTATCCCGAGGCATCTTGGTGCATGGAATGTTCGAGATCGTGTATCAAAATCTACACTATCGTTCTACATGATCGCGTATCACGTGCATGTGGTCGATTTATCATGTGTTGACTGGGGTAATATTGATATTTTACATTGTGGGCTTGTAGGTTTTTTTCTTTTCAAAATTGTTCTATACAGTTTAAATATTTTGTCAATTTGTTATATTTTTTAAAAAACCCCTTAAATTTTGAAATTAGGATGATAATCAAATATTGAAAATAGAAAACAAAAACGGTAGATCTCTAACTAATATCTATTTCATGTTAAATAAATAATTTTTCATTCAAAAAGTCAATCTCTAACTAAAGGGGAAAGTAATCTTTTAAAAAAACCTCATCTCCAATTAATTCATCTTAAATACAAAAAAAAATCTTAAATAAAGAGATTCTTTTTTAAAAAATCTTGGTTGAAAACATATTTTTTTTAACTAACTGTTGTGCAAGAAATTTCGGTTAATTAAATTCTACCATGGCATCACAACAAAAACTATGATAGTTATAATTTGATTGGATTTGGGTAATTAAGTTTTTTTCATATCCAACCCAATTCAGGTCCAAGATGTAAAAATTAGGTGAAAGAGAACTATGGGCTCATGCCCAAGTCCAATAGGCAAATAGGCCTAGGCCCACTTAAAGCCCATGAAATTTCTCTATAAATAGAGACCTTACCATTCATTTTAAGGATCTTCTATTGAATGAAGAATTGAAGCTCTGTAGAACTGAAGATTCAAACTTTTGAAAGCTCTCAAACGTGCAAGTTTTTATCAACCCTGATATTATCATCTTCTGAAGAAGACTTGAAAGATTAAACTTTCTTTGAATTCCAAAAGATTGAAGCTCAAATTGACTAGAAACTACAACTTCCCGAAGACCGATAAACAATAAGTTCTAAGTTTTAATTTGCATTCAAGAGAAAGCATCAAATGAGTAAATAATAGAGATTGTATCCACAACACTATATAAATCAATATACAAAGTTTAATTCCATGCGTTACATTTCTTCAGAAATATCGTGTGAACAGTTGGCACACAAAGTGGGACCATCTCTACCTTTCATCTCTTTCTCTTTTTGAAGAACATCTGAAAAAATCATGTCGTTTAAAGGCAACACTTCGAAAGCTCTAAGTGACATCAGCAAAATGTCAAATACTCACAGCCACTCAAAGGAAACTCAATCATATGAGGATTTGCTACATTTTGAGGTCATAAAGAATATTTGGGAACAATTATCAAAGTCACCAAAAGGTGGAATCATAATAAAAAAAATCATGTGATTGAAGAACACAATTCATCCTCTAAGCGCTCAATTGAGAAGACGCTGCACCTAAATATAATGTCAGTTATGGTAAGTAATGTGGATATAAGTTAAGACAAAATGACAAAGCTTGAAAAGAAGGTTAACATGCTCATGAAGGTAGTTGAAGAAAGGGTTTATGAGAATGCATCTCTCAAGAATCACATGGAGAGTTGTGACACTGTTGAATCAAGCAATACACATATTGTTAAGAATACTAACTAAGGAAAGGAAATTATGTAAGAAAGTCAACCACAAAATTTGACCTCAATTGCATCGCTGTCTGTTCAGCAGTTGTAGGAGATGATAGTAAACTCCATCAAAACTCAATACGGTGGACATGTTTAAACTTTCTCTTTGTATTCCAAGCCATATATGAAGAGGACTGACAATATGAGAAAGCGAAATGGATACCACCCACCCAAATTCTAACAGTTTCATGGAAAGGGCAACCCAAAACTGTTGGGGTTGATGTCCTAAATCTTGTGGTCTTGTTAATTTGTATTTGTATATATTATACAAACATTTTATATATCTAATAAAATAAAGTGTTTTAGTTTATTTGACATTGAGTTGCATTAACCCACAAAAAAAAAAAATTAACATCCAAGGTTATCTTCTATAACCTAAACATATATGAGGAGACATACAAGTGGATCATGTTCGAGTGATAACCTAAATGGTTTGTAGTAGATGAATAAGGTTGGATACCTTATCCTTGTGACACTACGAATATAACCTGCTTTGTAGTTGTTACAATTGTTCTAAATTGCTACAAACGATTTGATCCTAATTATACATGTTGAGACATAAGAGTAGGGGTATTCTATACAAAGAGTTTGTATAAGATCGGACCATGAAATGAATAGTCTCTCTTATTAACATTGTTGCTAGTTGAGACTACATTTCACCAAGATGACCATAGGTGACTTGACCTAAATCCTGAGTGAGTTGTGAACTCCTGCCTAGGAATGCGGTCCTTTGATTTGCATGGGTAAGAGTGGCCTATGTCGCTGACTCAATATGCCTACCATTTTGGGGATTCGTCTGATTGGGGAGCTAGAAATATAGTTACACAAGAAGGAATTCACTTCTTCTCTATAGATAGAGTAAGTCGAGAAATTGCTCTCTTAAGGGTTGATTCCAGGGCTTGAAAAATGTGGCACCACACCCTCTGTTGGTCCGAGAGGAGTTCAGTTATAGTGGAACTATAATTATTGTTCATTAGAGGAATCAGTAGTACTTAAGGAGTTAAATGTCGCTACAGCGGCAAAGCGGTAATTTTGGCCTCGGTGTACTTAAGCAATTTGTGAAGGGTCATCGCATTGTTGATTGATTATATCTAATGGACACAAAAATATATCTACAGTAAGAAGACTGCAACTATTAGTCTTTAGTGGAATCGTTGATAGTTAATGAATAGAGATTAATTTAATTAAAGAGTTTAATTAATTAATCTCATATCATTGGAGCTTCAATCTATAGATCCATAAGGTCCCCTTGTTAGCTCAATAAAGATAAACGAGAATCAATTTTATTTTGGTTTAATTTGAATTGTTCAAATCGATTAAAGGAAATAAATTGTATATGATACAATTAATATAATATATTTGATACATTGTAATATAAAGTTTTGATGAGATAAGTTAATATTTGAATATGATTCAAATAATAATAAAAATAATAATGTTGATAAGATTCATAAATAAACTATAGGTTAAACTTAATATGGATTTGATTCATATTAGAACTATAGATCATATGAGAGATCTAAACAATTGATTATATTATATATGATATAATATAAATTTTAAATTATATGAGATATAATATAGTTTAAATTTATATTACTTTTATATTAATATAATTTTAAATTATATAATAACTCTCATATTCTATGTGAGGGAGAGGGAGGAAGTTATTTGATAACTTCTCCCTCCATCTCTCTTTATCATAATGGATTTATTTTTGGAGCGATCTCTCCTCTCTGCTTTACAATCTATCTGTCTCAAAAAGAAAAAAAATCTCTCTTAAACGTTTTTTCTTTCATCAAACAAAAAATCACAAAAGCCCCCACAAACTCTCTATTGATTTTCATCTTGAGGATAACAAGGAAGACTTCATGGTATTTTTGGGAGGTTCAAGAATTCTTGGGAGATTCTACAAAGGTTAGTTTTTCTTTTTTTTTTTTTTTTCCTCCATAGAAGCATGTTTAGGTGTTTTCTCTGAATTTTTCGTGTGTGTCAGATTGAATTCCTTTTGCACGGCTTTCACAGGCTTCTGCTATAGGAATTTCATTCCTTCAAAAACAACATGTTTCTCATTTCATTGAAACATGTGAAACTACTAGTATGCGAGGAGATTTGTTGGTCAAATAGTCCACCCGAACTCTTAAATAAAACTTCTTCGACTGGTACACCGACCTAGAACCTGAAACCATTGATAGGTGAGAGCATCTTGAGAGGGACTTTCTCAACTGCTTCTATAACACTTTGCATATTGTTAGCATGATAGAGCTAACTGCCACCAAGGAGCAAAAGGGCGAGTTGGTCATTGATTATATTAATCGCTGGAGAGCATTAAGCCTTGATTGTGAAGATAAATTAACTGAACTGTCAGTCGTAGAAATGTGCACTCAATGAATGCATTAGAGGCTCTTGTATATTTTGCTGGGAATAAAACCTCACACCTTTGAAGAGTTAGAAACTAGTGCTCATGATAAGGAGCTAAGCATTACTAATAGAGGGAACAATGATCTATTGCTCCCAGAAGTGAGAAAAGAAAAGAAGTTGAAAAGCACCCGAAGGTATTTAAGAGTGCTACGAAGGAGGCTATGGTCGTTAACACGATCCCTTTAAAGTTTGTCTTCAAGAAAAAGAAGATTAAAAACGAGCAAGATGAAGGCAAAAACAGACTTCTGACACTGAAAGAGAGGCAATAAAAAGTTTACCCTTTTCCAGGTTTTGACTTACCTTATATGTTATAACAACTACTAGAAAAACAACTCATTTAAATTTCTGAATGTAAACAACCTGCAGAAATAGGGGTAAATGATCCCAATTATTGCAAATATCATCTGATCATCAGCCAGCTCTAGACAAAAAGATTGAACTAGATCTTGATGATGTGTCGAAAACAAATCATGTCACAACAATGATTCATCTGGATGGTGAATTACCTGTTATAGGGAGTCTAATCCAATTTGGATCTCTGTAGCCTATTCGTATATATTCTTTGTCGAAGGTCTTACAAAATAATGACCTCCAAACTGTTTACTCTAAATAAGAAGAAAAGCAGGTGGAGGATGTGCTTGGTTCATTATGTGTATACGCAATTGTTCCTAGTTATTTCATTTTAAGCTTAAGTGATTGACTTAGGTGATTATGATAGGATTATACGACAAAAGGTGCTTTACCTATGTGTTGCTGATTTCCATATAATAAACATGTAGTACAAGTTTTCATATCGCTTGGCCAATTGTAAGTAAAGTGATAGGTTTCTTGGGAAGTTCAGAGTTGAAAACAGAAAATTACTATCAAATCTTATATATAAAGCTTACTTCTCATCTAGGCGGTATACAATAACTATACAGTATAAAGTAAAATTATATCTATGTATTCATCCTAATATCTACACGAGAGATTCTGTAAAAGGTGGCATAGAATGATGAGAAGGTGAGGAATTAACTAACTTGCGTGATAAAGTGTGAAGGAAGGTCTCTGTGTTCTAGGTGATTAAGCTATGTGGTATTCCTCAATGCGATAGAGATCAGTTAACTATCTTTTAATTAAGACAACACCTCTTAGTGCCTTAAAAGTCACACTTGCTCACCTCTCGGAATACAAATGATAAAGCTTACTTAAGTGATGACTATCTAGAAGTTGTTACTTATAAGACACATATTGCCTCTCTTTTAAGGGTGACAACCTATCGGCGCTAAGTTACCACACTTGTTCTCCTTTCCAAACACAAATGATGGAGGTTTACTCATCAAGATGGAGTTTGTCTCCAAAATCCTTCTTGTGCGCGTTAGTTATGTCCTTGCTACTTACTCTCTCAAGTAGTTAGCAACAAACACTAGCCAAGCAATGGAGTAGAGCTCACTAACGCGCGATAGGGTAAGATGAAAAATGAACCTGATTCACAGGTGTGGTAGGAAAGAATACTTAAGTAACTAATCATAATGGATTGTGCATTAATAGCTCGAAGCTACCTTTTGGCCCCTTTGCCATATTTGCTCGCCTCTCGAGATCCACATACTTAAAGTTAAGCTACGATTTACATTTAATCAACTTGTTTGTATTATAAGTAATTTATCCTTAATTAAGGCGGGCAACCCTCTCAGTTCTTTCGCCACACACGTTAACATCTCTACAACTTATGCAAAGGATGAATTCGATTATAAGATTGTATTGCTACAATCTTCTCGCTACTTGCTTAGTTAACTACGTGCTTTCACTTGTCAGGTGATTGCAATCAATATCATTGTCTTTCTCTCAAATATACAATGCTTTGAGATCCACGTTTAACTAAACAAAACATATAGAACATATAATCAGATTCTCTAGCATTAATAAAACATTCATTACTCATGAACCAATTAAACAAATTGAACATGGATAATAGAAGAGAAATGTGATATAAGAAACGAAGGAAAGTGTGACATGCGCAGTGGAATAAAGATCAATTATACTCTAATTACATATAAACAAATTTAGAGATTAACATGCAAACTACCCTAATTAAAATAAAATTATGGCTCAATGAATACCTACC
This sequence comes from Cucumis hystrix, assembly GCA_025688845.1. NCBI lineage: Eukaryota > Viridiplantae > Streptophyta > Magnoliopsida > Cucurbitales > Cucurbitaceae > Cucumis > Cucumis hystrix. The sequence goes on along the minus strand of CM046892.1, from coordinate 172,948 downwards.
TTTGCAGATTTCTTGATCCTCGTAATCTCCTCACGAGATCGAAGCCGAGACCACCACTAGAGTTGACCCGTAATTCTTCAGATTTTGAAGCGGGTTGTGGGGTCCAATTAGGTGAAAGAAATTAAGAGAGTGATGAAAATTGGAGGTGAAAATTTGAAAATTAAGAAATTGGTAAAATTTTGTAAACTATAAAATTTACCAAAATTTCAAAAGTCTTTCAACAATTAAAAAGAACCTATTTATAACTTAACTACATGCAAAAATGCATGTAGTTAGTTTATAAAAACTCAACACCTAACATTTCACTAACTATTAGTGGAACGTAGTGGGCTAGGTGTCTACATCTCATATAGCTACTTATCTCACTAAGTGTTCGTGGAATTATTCAACAAAATATTGGGTTTTTTCACTAACTTAGTCTAAGAACAATATGGTCATTTGATCAGTTAAATCAAAGTCAAACTTTGACTTTTTTTAAGTCAAAAGTCCATATTTTGACTTTTTACCATTTTGTTCATCTTGACTAAATCTGAGCTCCCAAGCATGAATCTATATTCATTTTTCTGAAATTCAAATCACATTTGGGTATAAAGTCGGTCAAAGTATGACTTTTCAAAGTCAAAAGTTAACATTTTAACTTTTTACAGCTTTGACCATGTCCATCAATTCTGAGCTTCCGAATATGAATCCATATTCATATTCTTAATATTTAAATCACATTTAATTAAACATAAAGCTCTCTAACTTATAACTGACGACTACATCACATATATTTGTATGTTTCTCTCTCTTTACCTAATTCAAAAAATTTGAATTATTCCAACATATTTTTCTAATTTAATTCCATATAAGCTAGAAAGGGAACTTAATGGACATATAGATCATGGGCTTCAATGATCCGAGATTAACTGTTTAAAACCTTTTAGACTTAGCTAATCAACATTCGTTAACTGACAGATCATTCCATTAAAGTTTCGTAGTTGCACTTCCCTTACTATAGATATATTCCCATTTGATATAACCATGATCAGTAAGTTAATCCTTCACAGGTTGTTCGTAACCTCAACTAGGTCAAAATACTGTTTTACCTTTGAGACTACATCTTGTTCCTTAAGTTCCACTGATCCACTATTGAACAATTGGTTTAGGTCCAACCTATAAACCAAATCCCTCCCAGGCCAATGAGAGGGTGGGACCCCTTGTTCAAGACTTGAATTCAGTTCTTAAAGGAACAACTTATCTACTAATCTTAAAGCAGGTAGGAGTGAATTTCGCCTTGCTCCTTATATCTCTAGCCATCCACCCTATCTTACCTCTGAAATGGAAGGCTTAATGGACCAGCGCTTTTGAGCTGCTCTCACCTATGCAGATATAAAGATAATTTTGGGTGAATATAAGTTCATAGCTAGCTCAGGATTAAGTTACCTAGGCCATCAATAATCGAAACAGTCAGTTTTATATAATTAACTATGTTATAACTTAAAAGTAACTATTTCATGATTCTAGTCTTTAATGTAAACTTTTTACTTCAGATGCCACTCAATGTCAACGATTCATGATCACATCGTTTGTACTAACTACAACATGGACCGCATCCATAGTATTGCTAGAATAAGGCGCCCAACCTTATTTATACACTATAAACCGTTTGGGCTATATACTCGAACTTAATCCACATTTATGTCTCTACATAAAATTAAAGTATACACTAGATAGCCTCGAGACCTTAGTTTATTGGATTCAAGATTACAAAATTCTATTTTCAGTAATAAGTACTCAATAACCATTTTATTGAATAGAATATAATTTAAACTACAAACTACAAGTTTTAGGACATAAATTCCAAAAAACTCCCACTTTGGACTAAAACTCCTAGTGGGATAAAACAATGTTGAATTTAACCCTGCTCTAATTACTCATGAATACAATAAACTAAGGCATACACTCATTCTTTCACTTGTCGTAGTACACAAACTTCATAGACTTAAACTCTTTAAGTGACCTTCAAACACTTTAGCTGTGAAGGACTTTGTAAATCAAACAATCATGATTTGCTCAACAAGTATTGAGGTTACTACAATGTCACTATGATGCATAATAACCCAAATAAGGTAATACAATTTTACTTTAAGCTTCTTCACACTACTGCTCCTCCATATAGAGTGAATATTGATTTCGATATAGATTTCTAGCATATTTGGAAATCAGAATCAACGTATCCAATAAGGATCAGATCCTTAGCACTATACACGAGCAAGTAGTCATTTTATTTTTCTGAACTATTTTAGGATATACTTATCGACAATTCATCCATTCTAAGTAGGTAATGCCCGGTCTAGTACATAACATTTCATATATCAAATTCCCAATAATGGAAGCAAAAAGAATATAGGTCATATCTCAACTTATTGAGGTGTCTTACGACATAATTCCTTAGACATTTGAATTCCATATCTATAATGCAACATATCCTTTTGGAATTCTTCATTTGATATCTAGACAACATTTAGTCAATATAAGATGCTTAAGCCATAAATAGTATTCGAATCTTGTGGTTCCGAACAATTTGGATCCTAAGAATACATTGGATATTTTCAAAAATTTTATTTGAAATCGCATAGCTAGCCATTTCTTGACTTTAGTTAGATAATCTACATCATTCATTGCCAGTTTATGAGTTAATGGATCCTCTTAAACCATCATCAAGTATGACGATTTTGTTTTCGATAAAACCAGGTAACGGTCAGGCTAATGAACAACCCTCCCACTACTTCAAGAAACTCTCAAGGTAATGAGCTCTCATATCGTCTTCTCTCTCTCATGTAGCCTCTTCCACTTGATGATTCAGCCATAAAACTTTTACTAAAGTAATTCCTTTGTTATGAAGCATCTTTACTTCTCTAGCCAAAATCTCAACTCGTTGCTCTAATAGCTCAAATTCTCATTAATTTCCAATGGTTCGTAGTCCACTACGTGAGACGAACCTACCACTTACTTCCTCAACATCGAAACATAGAAAACATTATGGACAACAGAGAGTGATAGTGACAATGCCAAACTATACGCCATATGGCCAATTCACTCCAAAATCTCAAACGGTCCAACAAAACGAGGACTGAACTTCCCATTCTTTTCAAAACGCAGAACACTCTTCATAGGTACTACTTTCAAGAACACTTTATCTCCCACATCAAACTCAAGATCTTTTCGTCTGACATCAGCATAACTTTTCTATTTACTCTGTGCTATTTGCATACATGCTCTAATCTTCTATATAGCCTCATTAGTATACTGAACTAATTAAGGACCCATCAATATCTACTCACCAACCTCATCCCAACAAACAGGAGATCTACAACATTTACCATACAGGGCCTCAAACGGTGTCATGCCAATGGTAGCCTGAAAACTGTTATTTTATGCAAACTCTATCAAATGCAAGTGAGAGTCCCAACTGCCTGGAAACTCTAATGCACAAGCTCGGAGCATATCCTCTAAAATTTGGTTCAAACGCTTAGTTTGATCATTAGTGTATGGGTAAAAAGTTGTATTGAAATCTAACCTTGTGCCCATGGCAGTCTAAAGTCCCATACAGAACTTGGAAGTAAAATATGTATCTCTGTCAGAAACAATCGATACAGGCACTCCATGCAGTCTCACAATCTCAGTCAAATGTAATTGTGCCCATTTACTAGCAATATAAGTGGATTTCCTTGGGATGAAATGCGTTGATTTCATAAGTCTATCGACAACAACCCAAATCACTGTATAACTCTTGTTCTAGGCAATCCTGTAATCAAATCCATAGACAAATTCTCCCACTTTCACTCTGGCACACTCAAAGGTTGCAACAAACCTGATGGTTCTGTCTTGGTGCTTTAACCTGTTGGCACACCATGTACTTACTAACAAAATTTACCACTTCTCTCTTTATATTACGCCACCAATATACTCGTTTCAGATCCTAGTACATTGTTGTTCTACCGGGATGCATGGAAAATTGAGAACTTTGAGCTTCATTTAACAGATCAATCTGAACGGCAATGTTTATTGGGACACACAAACGCCTCTCAAACAAAAGTCCACCATCAGAGGATATGGAGAACTTATCAGCTTGCTCTGTTTCTACAAGGTGACGCTTCTCGACCAAATAAGGATCATTACACTGAGCAACAATAATCTTCTGGCTCAAAGTCGATTGCAGTGTTAACTGAGCTAACTGTGAGGTGACTGCCCCTACTGATACTACAATCTCAACTCTCTCAAATTCTCAGTGTAATGGGGTCTGTCTGGTAATCAGTGCTACTGAATGTGATACTTTTCTACTAAGAGCATCAGCTACCACATTCATCTTACATGGATAATACAATATCTCGCAATCATAATCCTTTACTATCTCACAATCATAATCCTTTTCTAACTCAAGACACATTCACTCTCTCATATTTAACTCATTCTGAGTGAAGAAGTATTTCAGGCTCTTATGGTCAATAAAGATCAGTATCTTCTCACTATACAAATAATGCCTCCAAATCTTAAGTGCAAAAATCACTGTTGCCAACTCCAAATCATGTGTAGGGTAGTACTACTCATGACTCTTCAACTAACAAGAGGCATAAGCAACCACCTTACCTTGTTGCATCAAGACATAACTCAGTCCCTTCTTAGAGGAATCACTGTAAATCACAAAACTTCCAAATCCATCTAGCACTGTAAGGACCGGTGCAGTAACAAGCTTCTACTTAAGATCCTGGAAACTACTCTCCATGTTGGGCTCCAAACAAAAGGAGTCCCTTTCCTGGTCAACTGAGTCAAAGGAGTAACTATACGAAAAAAGTCCTCCATAAACCTCTGATAATATCCTGTTAAACCCAGAAAGCTAAGAACCTCACTGGCTGTGGAAGGTCGAGGCCAATTGGTAACATCTTCAATCTTTGTTGGGTCCACAGAAACTCCCTCACTAGATACTACATGGCCAAGAAAAGTCACATGCTTCAGCCAAAATTCACATTTTGAAACCTTAGCATAAAGTTTATTGGTTCGAAGAGTCTCCAAAACCTTTCACAAATGCTCCTCATGCTCAGCCTCTGTCTTGGAGTAAACCAAGATATTATCAATAAAAACTATTACAAAAGTGTCTAAGAAATCCTTAAACACTCTGTTCATCAAATCCATGAATACGGCAGGAGCGTTTGTCAAACCAAAAGACATTACATTGAATTCATAATGTTCATATCTCGAATGAAATTCAGTCTTAGGAATATCATTGTCTCTAATCTTCAACTGGTGATAGCCTAAGGGTAAATCAATCTTAAAGAACACAGTAGCTCCCTGCAGTTGATCAAACAAATCATCAATTTTGGGCAACGGATACCTGTTCTTGACTGTCACCTTATTAAGCTCTCTATAGTCAATGCAAAGACGCATCGACCCATCTTTCTTCTCCACACAAAGTACTTGTGCTCTCCAAGGCGACACACTAGTGACAAGGCGAGAATTGACATGCAAAAAGATTATGCAAAGAGTAGGTAAGGTCGTTATCAATGAAGGGTACTCACCTAAACGCCTTGACGAAAAATTATTTATAGTTACCCTTGATTTTACCGTAGATAGAAGCAAGCAAGGGTGTCGAACCCAAGGGAGTGATTGATTTTTCCTTGAATGAAATGCTTGGAAATATAGAGATTAGTAACAAAAGGAAGATAAAAGTATTGAAAACAAATTGGGGAAAATTGTAGGAGGGAATGAGAAGGGGAGTTTGGTATGCAAAATAATTCACAAAATAGAGGAGATACTAGATATTGAATTCCAAGATGGTAAGTGAGGAATGGTCTTAGGCTTACATCAAATCTTATCATTGAATCAAAGAAGGTAAGGAAATTGAATTATGCATAGCTTTAAAGAGATTTTAATTCAAGGTTTCCTTGCAAGATCAAATTGCTTGATCTTGGAAGGAATTCTTGAATCAAAATTCAAAAAAACAAGTAAAGAATTTCAAGGGGTTTAGTTTGATCATTGCAATTCTAACTAAACCCATTATTCTTTTCTTTAAAAAAAAACACAAGATGGATCAACAACAACTTTATATTCAAGGAATCAAAGAGAAATTAATTTGTGCACAAAAAAAGGTATTCAATTTAATTCCAAGAATTATCAAAATCAATTGAATTCCAAAAGAGGCATTACACAATTCTAAAATTGGGAGAGATAAAATGAAGAATCATGGAAATTTTGTATATAAGCAAGCAAATCAACTAATCTTGCATTAATTGAAATACTAGGGGTAAATTGCTTACAATATTGAACCAAAAATTCATAAAATCAAGAATCAAGATTACAAAATTCAATAAAATTGAATTAAACATCCAACTCTTGATGCAATTTATTATTGATTCTAACAAAAATTACATGGAAATAAAAGACTAATCAAACCCTAATTATAAAAAAAAAATCTAATTAATCAAATTCTCAAAGATTGGAAATGCCTAAGCCCAATTTACCTCAAAAGATTAGCCTTCCATCTTCAATATTTCTGGAAAAATGGTTGAAGATCAAAAATTATAGATAGAGGGTAGAGAAATTGGAATTTGGAGGGAATTGGGAGTAATTTTGGAGGGTATTGTGAATTGTATTGAATTGAAATTTAGGGGTTTAATTGGGGTATTTATAGGGGAAAATAGAGGAAATTGGAGTAATTTCGAAAGTTTGGATGTTAATTACAAAAATGCCACGGAAAAAATGGAAAAAAAATAAAATTGTGTTGGCTGGGATTCGAACACGGGTGGCGCAAGGAGAATCGTCGGATTGTTGAAGATGTGGATTGAGGGAAATATGTAGTAAATATTATGCGTGAAGGGAGATTCAAACCCGTGATCTCGAGGAGAGGCGTGCGCGGCTGAGGGGTTGACACGTGTCAACCACTTCAATATTTACGAAAATGCCCCTTATGATTAATTTGCCCGTTCTCCTTCGTTTGAACTCCGATTTAGGTGATTTTCGTGTCGTTGGGTTCGTATCGGAGTCTACTTCATATTCTGCATAAAAATATAGAAATAGTGAAATTTTGCATAAAGAATGCGAGAATAAGCTATCTTTAAAGGGGTCAATATTTGTCCCAACAACTAGGTCGGATGAAACCCTTATCCAACAATTCCTGCTACTAGATCTTCAGCTCTTTCAGTTCAGCTGGAGTCATTCTATACGGGGCTCTCAAAATGGAAACGGTGCCTGGCTCTAACTCAATAGTAAAATCAACCTCCCTATGAGGCAGAAGTCTTAGAAGCTCTTCTGAAAAAAAATCAGGGTATTCCTTTACCATAGGTTTTGATGTCAAGAAAATATCAGCTTCTCTAGTATCCACCACACTGGCCAAAATACTCCAAGTACTCTAGCTAAGTAGCTTACTGGCTTTCATAGCTGAGATTACTTTAGGCAATACCACAGTCCCTACCCCTTTAAATTTAAAACTGGACTCTGCAAGAGGGTTAAACACTACCTCCTTGCGAGTACAATCTATACTGCATGATTAGCAGCTAGCCAATCCATGCCTAGAATTACATCAAAATCACGCATATCCAACACTAGTAAGGTTACATCCAACTCATGACTCACTATCTCAACTTGACATGCTTTTATTTTTTCTTTTAGCAGCATAATTTTCCCAAATGGAGTACACACTGATAAAACGTAATATAGGGGCTCCACTTCTAAACATGCATGTGTTACAAATATCGAAGATATGAAAGAGTGAGAGTAACCATAGTTAAACAGGGCTAAGGCATAATGCCTTAACACTGGTAGCATACCGGTCACGACTGTGCTAGCCCTCTCAGCCTCAGATTTGTTAGTGGCAAAGGCTTTGTCCTTGCTGTGGTGCTCTTGTCCCCTGACTACTCTACTAGCCCCAATAAGTCTCAAAGGGCAACAGTCAGCTGTATGCCCCTCTTGCTTACACTTGAAGCAAGTCCTGGTTCCAAACAAACAGCGGCCTTAATGATTCTTTGCACAAGTATTGCACAACGGTTTCTCTCTAGCAGCTTTACCCACCTCGATGGGGTTCTGTTGGAAACAACGAAAGTCTCTGCCTAATCTCAAGTTCCTTTGTTGAACTTCAACAGAATTCTGATTTGCTTTTCTCTTCTGTCCAGATGATGTTCCCTTATTAAACCTCTTTGGTTGAATCTCATCTTTCTAAATACTTATGTCCACTACCAGGCGCAGTGCTTCAACCTGAGTAGAAGGCTTAAATGCTTGCACAAAACCTCTAATCTCATCCTTCAGACCCCTAACAAATCTCTCTGCTCTAGCCTGCTCAGTATCCAAGAACTCTGGGGTGAAACACGACAATATATCAAACTCTTAATCATACTCTTATATCGTCATCTGTCCTTGCTTCAAATTCAAGAACTCCTGGAGTTTAGGATCTCTAAGATTAGCAAAGAAGAACTTAGTGTAAAAGCACTCTTTGAACTGGTTCCAGGTGATTTGATTCAAATTACCCCCCAGCATTTGCTTTGCGGATCGCCACCAAATGATACCTTTACCTCTAAGAAGAAAAACAACACATTGAACCTTTTGATTTTCCTGGCACCTCATATAACAAAAGATGGTTTCCTCAGAGGACAACCACAATTCTGCCTTGGTAGGATCCTCTAGTGATCCATCAAAAGTTTAAGGGTCGTACTTCCTGAAATCCCTTAAATGCTTAGCTTCAGCTGAGAGCTGATATGGTACGTTCTGTTGCTGCTGTACAACTGGTTCTTGTGCAGGGATTGCTGGTGCATATTGGTTCTAAGTCATAGCAGCAACAATAAGCTCTGAAATCTCTACTCCAAGTGAACAGATAAGGCAGCCAAATCTGTATGAGCAACAGGTGCAGCAGGGACGTTCTATTCAGCTTGGCTCTCAGCAGGCTGGTTACGCCCTGCTCCTCTAACTCGGCCTCTAAGACCACCCCTACGTGCACCTCTTTTTGGTGGCATTTTCCTAATATCCACCAATAATTTCTTTAGTCTTAACAATAAACACTTCATGCATTCTAGTTTAACTTAGAAAAAGTCATGCTCATAAAATCATACAAATAAATCATGAAAGCGTACCTGACGAGTGACAAATGATCGTTTTAGCCATAGGGACACAAAACACGGATTTACATAATAAGTCGGTCTACATAACCTAAAACTTAGGCTTTGATACCAACTGTAAAGACCCAACTTTTCTATCTAAGTTGAGGTCCTTACTTTAACATAAAGACACTTTGTTTAAACGTAAGAGTTCATAAAATATGAAAAAAAATTAAATAGACATCAAAGAAATTTTATTCGGGCCCTATTTCAAACAAAATAAAATTTCAAAAGTACTGTTTATAAAGTCACTAAACATAAAATCATTTTAATCATAAAAACTTAAAAACAATAAAAAAATAAGCATAAGAAGTTTTGACATAATGTTCCCATATGGCAATCACGTGTCCTTGTCTCTCATCAGCCTACCTCTTGTATTACCTTTGCCTGAAAAAGTTAAACATAAAGTGTGAGTATAAAATATACCTAGTAAGAGACCCACTACTGGTCCTATTAGGGGTAAAAATGGTTAACTTCCTATTGGGAGGTGTCCTGCATCATAACAGTCTTGTGATTCCGTAGGATGCACATAATCAGTCTAGTGTCCCCGAAGGATGCACATATCAGTCTAATGCTCTTGAAGGATGCACATATCAGTCTTGTGCTCTCGAATGATACACATATCAGTCTAGTGCTCCCAAAGGATACACATATCAGTCTAATGCTCCCGAAGGATGCACAACAAGTGGTGCTCCTGTAGGACAACTACAAGGTACACTACCCCATAGATAAAGCTAACAATTTCCCCCCAGTCCATTCTAACAATTCAAATAGTCCATTCAAGAAAATACAAGCCAACTTATCATCAACGTTTAAGTTCAACACATAAACAGTCAAACTTATGCATAATAGTCAACCTCCTCAAATCAGTCAACAGTAAACCAACAACATTTCTAAGGCATAGAAGAAAAACATTCTCAATCCAGTCAGTTCAACCTTCTCAATTCGGTCAATAAATTGCAAATTTGATATAGAAATCAATAGTAGAAAATTTCTTACCTTAACTTTACTTAAGCTCCTTTATTAAACTAAAGTACAACAAACTGACCTAAACATAATTGAATAGAAATCAACATTTTTCCAAATGATTTCATCTATTTAATTCACCCGAATATGAGTTTGACAACTTACCCACGAAGAAGGAGAATCGAACCCAAACCAAACCTATTGAAAAATTCAAGGATTTAATCGCTATCCTCAAACAGCACCTTCAAGAAACAACATCAATCCAACCAATTAAACCAACATCACACCTCAATGTATTTACAATGTAGAACCATAAAACCCACAAGTACACACTTACCACCAAAACCCCAACGGTTCATGTCAAAGCAAAAACGACAGTACAAGAGATGAACCAAACGGCGATAAACAGAACAAAATCGAGTGCAACTCGGTTGGAAAAGAAGATCAGCACGTGCAAGTCACAAAGATAGCTTAGGCAGAAACCAAGCGGTACGGATCTGGTGGATGACTCGGATAGGGAAACACGACAAAGAAATCGATGGCTGGCGCTTTGTGGATGACGGTTGAAGAACATGGCAACGACGCTTTGTAGAGGAACATAGATTTGGCCATAATGGTTCAAGCTCCACGACACGTGACTATCGAACTTATGAGGAAGCAAAAGTGGACGCGACGACTTAGACTAACAACGGTAATGGCTTCGACTAATGACAGCAGTGGCTTCGACAATGAGTGTAAATAGAGACGATCGATAGTGAGGCTTCAACGAACAGAAAAGTGAAGGGATAAGCGGCTAGGGCTACAAATCGTTAATGAGGAAGAATGGTGAAAGAGATGGAATGCACACGAATTGAGAAGGAGAAAATAATATTATAATTATAATTATAATAACATATTAACTTTATTATTATAATATAATTATTTTTTCTTTTCTTTTCTTTTCTTTTCAACTTTTTTCTTTTTAAAAAAAAAAACTATTTCTCTCCCTCGCCAAACCTCAATAAATAAAAAATAACACCCAAGAATCCTTTAAATCTTAATAAAATAAGACAATTAGGTTGAGAATAAATACCTCAAATTTTGGGGTGTTACAGGACCATTCTTAAGGCCCAATCCTCGAACTATCAGTGTTTTTAGTGGATTTGGAATGTGACGCCTTCTCTTGCTTTTGTGTAATTGGCTTATTGTCGCTTCTGGACCCAGGGTACCAGAAGGAAATCTAGGAGCCAATAGTCACTTGGAAGTCATTCTTGGAAGATGTTGTGCGGTCATTCCTCTACATACAAACTATTGAATAATATTCCTGAAATATATATATACACTAGTAAACGACACGTGCGGGGCACGTGACTACACATGAAAAAAAATTATAGTTTTAATTTAACTTCATAAAATTAGAACAGTCATTTCAATATTTTTGTATTTATATCATTTTTATATTCACATCGTAACGAGTAGAAAATGAATTTATTTAGTAAAGAGACAATGTTGTCATCTTTCGAATGTATCTTTGAATTTGATTTGTTTGCACAATTCAAATTCAATTTCTTAACATCTTGAGCTTACACGTTACAAACTTAACCATATAATCTATATATTCAAATAAAGTGGAAGATAAAAATGTTGTTAGTTGTGTAATAACATATAGTATTATGTAATATCAATTATGGATGATGGAAAAGTTACGTTATGGCCCTAATAACGTGCATAGAGGATTAACTAATATCACTTATGGAATCAAAACTTTTTTTAAAAAAATAAGAAAATGAAAAGTTAACAAAATGTAACTTCTATCTTGTTGAACGTGAAAATGGCTACAAACATTAAGCCTGTGCGAATGAAAATTGCCACTAAAGCAAGACTAAAAAAATTATAATGAAAGGGTAAAAAATCCACCAAAATCATATTTCTTTTGAAATTATGAAATTATAAATATGAAATCATAATTTTTTTTAATGATTTTGTAGGTAAAAAATTAAATGAAAGACTTTAATATTTCTTGCTTTACACATTTTATTACCTTTATTTATACTTAATAAATTCCAACAATATTTACATTGTTTTAACAAAATCAAAGTATAAGTCACTCAACAATTTCATTAATAAAATAGCTTTAATAAAAAGAATTAAATAAAGAGAAAAAAACATGAGCAAGATTCTCATGGTTATATTAAAAAAGGATTCTCAATATTACATGATTTAAACATAAAGAACATAGACATATGTACATGTATACCACGAAGTTTGCGGTTCAAGTTTCCCCAACTTATGTTGTGTACTAAAAAAGAAACCTATATATGAAGGAATAAACACAAACATATTTTTATATAAAAAAAAAATAGTAGAGAATAGAAAAGCATGATTTGATTTCTTCTTCACCCTTAGCATTTTGATGTGACTTGTGAACATGAATAAAAAAAATAGTGAGATATTTATAACCAAGATTTGAAAAAGAAGAATTTGAAAGGTTGAAAGAGATGGAAAATGTGCATAGTTGAGAGATATAAGATTAAGGGGGAGAGAGGAATGTGAATGGATTTGAACAAATTTAATTGATAACTAATTGGAGTGAAAAGTTTTAAATTTTGAAAAAAGTTATAATAATAAGATGAAAAGTTTAAAAAATCATTTCCACTAAAGCAATCATTAAAAATTATAATGAAAATGACAAAAACATTAAATATATGTAAATGACAATATTACCACTAAAACAAAACTAAATAAAGTTATAATGAAGGGGTAAAATGGGACTAAAAAATTTCTCCACTTTCATCCTTTTATATATACTATAGATATATTGACGTGACATAGGAAGACATTTCATCTTAGCTCGCTAAGCAATTAACTCTTTAAAGGAAGGGATGCTTTCCTCGTAGAAATCTCCTTAATTAGAAAAACCCCCAAATGACCACAAGTTATATGAGGAAATGGATAACTCGTCCGCCATGGTATGAAGAGTATTAGTTGAAGGACACCATACTTCTTAAAATGCTCAAACCATATAGCTGTTACGATCAAAGGTGTACAAAGAAACTGTTACGGCACCAAATAAACGAGTATTGTAGAGAAGTCGTCCATTTCGATTAACTACAAGCTCTAGCCACTCCCAATAGCAATCAGTAAAGCAGAACTCTTCCGGGACCTTAGTCATAATGCCCCAACATGTTTGGACTTCAATTATATGATGTCCGAGAGTGAGAACTCTTTCGAAATTAGGAGCCTCATCATGGATAGAGGATTGCAAGACTCATGCATTTTTTCCTTGAGACAAAGTTATCTCTACAGATAATTTGGGAAGTATTGAGCTATTGTCTAAGCTTAGCCAATAATCTATAAAAAAGGCCAGCCAATGGATTCTCCACAAGGATACTAAGTTCATCTTCTCTTGGTTGATTTTTATTAGAAAGTATTACAAGGTGTCTATTTTCAAGAAAAAAAATCATTTTGTGAAGTAAACCATCGCTCTGCAAAAGAAAGATCACTAGAAACGAGTTAGTACTAATGACATGGTCTTGAAAGAGATAATATATAAAAACAAAGTATCATGAAATTCTAGCCGGCTTGGTCTTTATGAATCAAATCTAGATGACAACAAGAAATGTGATGTAGTTAGACGTCGAGAAATGTCATGATAAAGTTGCTTGGTTTATCATAAACCAAACCAAGATGCAGATAAGGAATGCCATAATAGAGTTGCGTGGTCTATCATGAACTAAACCAAACCAAGAAGCTAAGAATCAACAGGGCTAAGACATTGAGGAATGTCATGATTGAGTTGCTTAATCTATCATGAACCAAACTAAGATGCAGGAGAGGAATGCCATGATATAGTTGTGTGGTCAATCATGAGCCAAACCAAACCAAGAAGACAAGAAGCAGCAAGGCAAGACATCGAGGAATGTCATGGTAGAGTTGTATAGTCTATCATGAACCAAACAAAGATGCAGGTAAGGAATGTAATGATAGAGTTGTGTGGTCTATCATGAACCAAACCAAACCAAGAAGCCAAGAAGCAACAGAGCAAAACATTGAGGAATGCTATTATAGAATTGCGTAGTCTATTACTTGTGTGTCAACCAACGGCGCCAAATATTAGATTGTGTGACGTGTTAGCTAATTTAGGACTTAGGCGAATAGTGTTGTTGCTGTGTATATTTAATTCCACATGATGAGTCATTGATCAAGATCATTGCATGCAAAATGCTTACTATGAATCTCTTCATCATGTGATTGCTAAGTCCTCGTTGCGTACAAGTTTTTCTATTGTTTGTCCATGTGTAAGCGAAACAATAGGTTTTTCTGAATGATCCAGAGTCAAACTCAAGGAATTGATATCAAAGCTTAGTTCTAGAGTCTACTTGCCAATTAGACAATATAAAAGAATAAATTATACAGTATAAAAAAATGCAAGTTTAAACTATATTTACTTATGTACGCTGGAGAGTGTAAAGGATGAAGAAATGAAGGTGGTTGCGAGAATGAAACGCGCATGTGAGCTAACTTGTATTAATTAGAAGAGGGTGAAAGAATGAAACACGCATTTACAACATAAGTTACACATTTTGACACGTTTGACATGCATTTTGGTCCCATTATTCTATCTAATATGTCATAATAACTTGTATCTCTACAAGTTATCATCTATCATGAACCAAACCAAGATGCAGGTGAAGAATGCCATGATAGAGTTGCGTGGTCTATTATGAACGAAACCAAACCAAGAAGCCAAGAAGCAGCAGGGCAGGACATCAAGGAAAGCCATGATAGAGTTGTGTAGTCTATCACGAACCAAACTAAGATGCAGGCGAGGAATGTCATGATAGAGTTGTGTGATCTATCATGAACCAAACCAAATGAAGAAGCCAAGAAGCAGAACATCGAGGAGGATTGACATGATAGAGTTGCATGGTCTATCATGACAAAACCAAGATGCAGGTGTAGCTTCATATAAGCTAAAAGAAAAAGAAAACAACAATAATAATAACAACAAAGAATAGGCCTTAAACCTTATGTAGAGTTCTTCTTTCAAGTTGGTGCATTCTCAATATGGTACAAATTACCAACTACCAAATTTGAACAAAAACAAAAGTAATAGGTTAAAGGTAAGAAAAATTATGTTACAATAAAAAAAATCCAATTAATTAATTTAACCATCTAAGAAAAATACTAATGGTTAACAATTGTTGCTTCAAAAGAATTAATAATAAATAAAACAAAAATGGAAAAAAAAAACCAGAAAAAAAAAATGAAACTTATTGGAATTTTAAAAAATAATAAAAATTAAATTAAATGTAACCCTAATCATTTTTTTTCTTTTTCCTTACGTTGCCATCCATTATTTTCCTTTCTTTTTTTCTCTCTCCCTCTTTTCTTTTCTTTTATCTTCTCTATGTTGCCACCCTCCTGATTAACTACCAAAATATTGTTATTTCTAAAACTATTTACCAAAATATTGCAGTTTCAAAACTATTTAGGAAATAATTGCTATTTTTTTTCTCTCTTCTTGGGCCAATCTTGAAGAATATACCAAAAGATTTTAACAAAATTCTAAAA
This sequence comes from Cucumis hystrix, assembly GCA_025688845.1. Taxonomy (NCBI): domain Eukaryota; kingdom Viridiplantae; phylum Streptophyta; class Magnoliopsida; order Cucurbitales; family Cucurbitaceae; genus Cucumis; species Cucumis hystrix. The sequence goes on along the minus strand of CM046892.1, from coordinate 157,307 downwards.
GAATTATTGACATTATTATTTGTTGTATTTATTTACAAGATATTTATTTTTTCAAGTTATCCAATACTCTACTCTTGAAATTCTAAATTTTAACAAAAAAAAAAATTATTAAATTTATTATTCATGTGTGTTTATTTTAATTATACAAAAAATTCACTCTTGAAATTTGGGATTTTTTGAAAAAAAAATAATTTTGTTTAGAACATCCGAACCGATTTTAGTGAAATTTTAAAAGAAATATTTACGTGTTTATTAATTTATTTTGCCAATTATTCAAATATTCCTAAATTTCAGATTTTTTTTAAATTAGTAGAATTTAGTTTTTAAGAAAAACTAATTTAAAAATTATATGAAAAATTTAAGAAAAAACTAAAAAATTATATGAAAAATAAATAAATAAAAGAGAAGAAAAATGTATAAGAACAATTAAAAAAAATAAAAAAAAAAAGCAATAAAATTTATATAAAAAACTATAAAAAAAAAACAAAAAAAAAACATTTGGCGAGTCTTGAAAACCATCTCAAGAAGAGAAAAAGGAGTTGAGAAAAAAGAGTGGAGAAAAAGAAGAAATTGGGCGAGTCTTGAGTGAAAAAAAAAATAGTTGTAAATAGTTTTAAAACTGAGTTTTAGAAATAACATTATTTTGGTAATTAATCCCTTTCCGTCTCTCTTTTTTCTTTTTTTTCTCCCCATCTCTCTGCCACCACCATCTCCATCTCTACTTTCTCACCTTTAAAAAAAAAAAGGCATTTGGATTCAAAGGTCCAACTCAATTAGAGGTATCGTACGACTTCAACGGATCTTTGGTACGGTGGCGCGAAAAAAGCTCAAACAGACGCTATGCAGTGATGAAAGGGGTTGCGACTGTGCGGTGACGAAAGGGTTTTTGGTGATGGGTGTCGGTGAAGTTAAAGTCTGATGTGTTTCTCTTCTACTTTCTTCTGCCTCTCTTGCCTTCCTCTATTTATAGTGAAAGTATCCAACCTTCAGTTCTCTAAATCTGTTGAGATATTTCAAGGTAGATTTGTGATACTTAGAATTTGTTGAGATAGGTTATTCAACAAAAAAAAAATCCTCAATTAAAAAACATACTTCTATTGAGATTTCTTGAAATCGTGAATAACGTTCCTTTTCCTATTTCTTTTTTGTTTCATATATATAAACAAAACAAAAAAAATATATTATTATTTTCTCAGATGAATTTTGAAGCCAACTTGGCTAATTTAGTGAATTTTGTTGATGCGGAACAAATTTAAATTTCAAACGGGATCAAATATTTTAAGTTAAGTTGGATTTGAGGATTTATGGCATGAAAACTTAAGTAAAAATAATAAATAAATAAATAAATTCAGTTGGGTGATAATTACAATCATGTTGATCTCAAATTGAAATTTGAAAATATGCCTAAGTTTTATATCACCCAAATAGGTACTTTAACAATATTTGGTATATTTCATAATTTTTTCTTTAATTTAAATTGGTTTATTTTATTGACATATTAATTGGAGTCAAAGTCAAGAGCAATTAGCTTGTATTTTTGGATTCAGCTTCTCGTTTTCGAGATTTATTCATCCATACACAAGCACAAATCTCGAAAAAAAATATTTGTTGAGCAAAAAATTTCTGTCAATTAAATTTTGTCACGTTATCACAACAAAAACTATGATGATTATAATTTGATTGGATTTGGGAATTAAGTTTTCATATCCAACCCAATTCAGGTTATGTGTAAAAATTGGGCCAAAGAGACAAATGGACCCAAACTCAACAGGCAAATGGGCTAGGCTTACTTAAAGCCCATGAAATTTCTTTATAAATAAAGATCTTGTCATTCATTTTAAGGTTTTTTTTGTTAAAGAAAGAATTGAAGTGGTGAAGAATTGAATATTCAAACTTCTAAAAGCTCTCAAGATGTTCAAGTTCTTATCAACCTTGATATTACCATCTTCTGAAAAATCTTGAATTCCAAAAGATTGAAGCTCAAATTGACTTACAACTACAATTTTCTGAAGACCGAATAACGAAAAGTTTTAAGTTTTAATTTGCATTCAAGAGAAATAATCAAATAAGTAAATTCTAGAGATGGTATCCATAATACTATATAAGTCAATATACAAAGTTCAATTTCATAAATTATATTTTTCCTTAAATCTCGTGTAAACAATACCAATTTATCTCTAACTTAATACATCTAACATGTTAAATAATTATTTTTAATAAATAAAAGTCAGGTTTTATCTATAACTAATATTTTACTCCACGCAAATAAAAACTTTATTTTGAAAAAATTTACATGTTATCTTTAACAAATGTCTACTTCAGCTTAAATAAATGAAACCTTCTTAAAATCACATATTTTTCTTCTAGGCATGTAATTTTTCAACAATATATCTTATGTTATTATTTAACAAAAATGGTGACATTTTAAATGTTTGCGTGAGATTGAGATTTTGTTTGAATTATGTTTCCAACTTATATATATATTCCATTTTCAACATTATAAAACAAATACAAATGCAATTCACGTAGTTTTAAGTTTTAACTAGTATTAACTAAATGACCGTTTTGTTTTGTACGAACATTCATAAAATATATTTAAAATATGAATGTGATATATAGGATAAAAAGGAAGGAGTAGAAGAGAATGATAGATTTGAGTGGGAAGTAAAATATGAAAATGAATTTAAAAAGTAGGGGGAAGAGAGAGAAGAGAGGAGGTTAGGGGAAACATTAATGATATACATTGAAGAGTTGAGAGGACGTTGAAGCTGTATGGGCTGACCGTCTGGAATTAGCATTTAATTTTGGTATTGAAAAAAAGAAAAGAGAAAAAGAGAAAAACAAAAGGAACAATAATTAATAATAGTGCACAAAAGGCAGAGATAGACAGTGTGTACACAGAAAAACATCAGAAACCGATAAATGAAATGATAACAGTTTTTTAAGGGTTTTCGGAATTTTCCATCATTCCATTTTCTGCTATCATTCTTCCTTTTCTTCACCCTTTCCAATTAAATAAATACGCTTTACTTTTATTGTATAATATAATATTTTACTATATTATATTATATTATATTATATTATATTATATTATATTATATTATATTATATTATATTATATTATATTATATTATATTATATTATATTATATTAT
>CM046892.1:134668-154143 GCA_025688845.1 Cucumis hystrix | reverse complement strand
TATTATATTATGTTATTATTATATTCTTGCTTCCTTACCTTTTAACTCTCTTTCCATTACTCGGTTCTGTATGGTTCAGTTATATGCAATTTATAACTTACTCTTTTGTTTAAATTCTAATTTCTCAAATTTTGCCCTACGTTTATAAACATTTTTTTAAAATAAAAAACACCAAACACCAGCGCCAAACAAAACATGGAGATGTTATTAAATTTGGACACTTAAGTAATTGTTTATCTAAATTGGCTTAAATTCAAGTACAACTGTATAAGTAGTAATTTAATCTTTTCCTTCTTTTCTTTTATTCAATGTTGTTTCTATACTTTGTTTGCTATCACTTTTGTAACTTTTTTTAGTGATTTTGAAATATATTTTTAATTATTTAAAATTAATTGGTGATTAGTTTTAACGATTTTAAAACTACCGTTAAACATTTTTTTTCATCACCAACAAACTACAATTTAAAGATAATGTTCTTGGATAAAACTAATGAATAAAACTAAAGTTTACCATTTTTTTCTCTAATCTTATAATAATTGTCGTGCTAAAAATAAATATCTAACACCCCAACAATATTTGATCGTATGGTAAATACCACCAACTTAGCCATAATTTAATTCAACAAGTCATATTACAACTCCAATTAAATTCATACCCTAATATTGCTTGAACGGTAAATAAAAATTAATTTAATTTAAAATTGGCATAATAAAAACTCAAATCATCCTATACAAATAACAAATGTTTGTGATATGGTATGTTTTTTATTATTAATAGTCTCAGTATTTACAAGGATAAAATAATTATATAAGTATATATATTAGGGTGTATTTTTTAAAATAGCAAAATAAATTAAAATATTTATAAATTACAGCAACATTTTGGATTCTATCAATGATAGTAATTGATAGACTTTTATGACTGTCACTAATAAAATGATATCGGTGTCTATTATTGATAGAATCAAAACATTTTTTTATATATTGTAAATGTTTTGTCAAATTTGCTATTTTTGAAAAAATTTCATATATTATAAAAAATATTTTATGTTAATTTGATAATGCAATATTGGATAAATTTATTAGGTTATTCTGAGAAACTTGCATGGCTTCATTGTCACTTGAGCCCTTCATGCGAGCAATCTACTTCATCTTCCAAAGAGACTAACATGAGAGTACTTTAATTGTAATGGTTTCAAGTAGATGGATCACACAGTTTGATGGTTAAGTTAGTACAAAAATGTATATTTCAGCTAAGTATAAAAAGAGAGGCAAAAACTTTCCTTTAATTTTGAACATTACTTAATCTAAATCATATGAAAAAAAAAACAAATTGTTAAACTATAAATTAAAAAAAAAAAAGATATATAAAAGGATAAAAGAACACTCGATATCAAAATGAAAAAGTAAAAATATGAATTTGCAAAAGCATGCAAGAAAAAAGAAACCAACATAGAAAATATATACCGACTATTTTCTAAATTTGTTGCAAAGTTTGAAAACATTTTATGCAAATGTGTAAATATTCAAACTTCTAATACTATTGTTTCAAAGGGAGTAGCTAACATGCGGGAGATATGGCCCTTTTACAAAACTGCTCCCAAAGCAAAATGGTTGAAATTTGTCTTCTTAAAACAGGAAAAAGGAAAAAAGAAAGTTCAGATAGGCAAGCTAATTAATTTCTATCCATCTGCAACCTGAGATCATAAAGAATTTAATGAACACATCTTGAATAACATATAAATCTCATCTTCAATATGCAATTTTCTTTTAAAAGAAATACTAACTTTTTTTGTATCAATAATGATTTTTCACACAACCTTTTTTAAAATTACAGTATTTTTCTAATAAATTAAAAAAAATTATACTAAAAAGAAAATAATGGAAAACATAGAAAGCATTGGAAAAATTGGAGGAATATTGGATGTTTTCAAACTATTTATTAAAATATTGTTGTTATGATTTTCTTCCTATGTTTTTTTTAATTTGATTTTCTCTCTTTGGTCGAGCGTAAAATACTTGACCAAAGCAACAGTTTCTTTCTTTTTTTTTTTTTTATTTTTTATTTTAAAAACAATATACTGTTTAAAAACCTTTCTAACTACCTCTTTAAAAAGAACTTAATACTTATTTTCACACCAACCAATTATCTTGTTTTCTTTCTAATTTAATGTTTATTTCCTTCTCTTTTTAACTGAAAACTGTAGGAAAGGAAAAATCTAAAATTTAATACTTCCTTATACTTTTTAGAACACAAATGTACCTTCATTTATATTTTTTTATCGTTGTATTTTTTAATAACTAAAAAATTTGTCTTTGGTTTTCGTGGTCATCCTAAATTTTATGAAGTGCTTTAGATGCCCTTTTGAAAGAAAAAAATTATATTAATATAGCATTTTGAAAGATTATTTATCACATTAACGTTCTTTCAAAATTATTTATTGAAATAATGTTCTTCCTAGAGGGAAAAACTATTTTTTTTCTTTTAACATTCCACATAATAACAATTTGTTTTTTCCTAAGTTTAGATACACTTGATATGTTACGAAATCTAAGCTATGTTTGTAAATATAAATAGGTCATGAAAGGGTGTCAATTATACAATCTTAACAAAAATGGTAATTTGTAGAACGTGTTTTTAAATTTGCATTAAAATAGATTTTGTTTAAGATTTAAAAAAAAAATCAATTTGTTCTTTTAGACAGTAGAGTGTTAAGCATTTGACCTAACACCGATTTATTTTCACTATTTCCAAATCAAATATGTTGTTTAGTAAATTAAAGAAAAATAAAATTAAAAAAAAAATTAGACATCAAAACTAAACCCAAATCTGTTAATCTTTAAATAACGTATATTATCTAAGTCGAGCAACAAAATGTATTGGACTTCATACTATATGTGGAGTAGAGTATTATTAAATATAATGATATTAGTTTCACCAAGCTAATTTTCTAATTAAAATGTTGATTGAGAGTTTTGTATAGATAGACAAGAGGCATAAAAGTAAATACTAGATAGTATAATAATATCATTTCTTATAAAAATCTACAATTATATTTTTAGTAATTGTTTATAATTGAAAAATAGTTAAAGGTTTTCAATTAAATTTTTTATATCAATACAATGTGAAAACATATGAGAAGACTATTCGTCTATCACATGTCTTGATCATTCTTACATTTTGTCATATGTTTTATTTGGGTCAAACTATCTATGATAGTTTTGTATGACTCTCAAATAAAGTAAAACACAATATATTACATTAAAGCAAATAATCTTCTTCTACAATGTTGTACTACTTCTTTATATAGTGCATAACTTTTTATACTAAACATCTAACCATATGTTGTAACATTTCACTGTTCACATTAGAAAAATCAAATAGCAAAATCAATCTTTTTAATTTAAAAAATTAATGGTGTGTTTGGATTACATTTTCAAGTGTTTAATTTAAAAAATAAGTTGTTTTGAAAAAAATTAAAGTGTTTGAAAGCCATTCAAAATAGATTTTTAAGTAAATTTTAAACAATTCTTAGAAAAAAGAGTTCAACAAAAATGAATTTCTTGAAAAATAAATTCAATTCAAATTGTACACTAAGTATAAAAAACTAATAAAAAAACGTACATTTCACATCCTTTTAGTTTCAATATATATATCTATAAAAATTAAAACTTCAAGTGTATTATGAATTTATTTAATGTGTTAATTTTTTTAAATATTGAAATATTGCTATGAATCATATTTTTACTAATGATTTTTTTCGTTTTGATTTTTTATTTAAATCTTGTATATTTAATGATTATTTTCTTTGTGTTTTTTATTTAAATTTTTAACAAAATATTTGTATCTTAAATGAAAATAAAATCAATTTAAAAAATAAGATAAAAGGTGGAAATTAAAAAAAAAAAATGAAAAGAAAAAACAGAAAAAATCTCAACCGACTGATCTTCTCTCATAGGACGACTGTTGACTCCTCTGTTTTATATCACTAGTCTTAAATACTCCTTTTGAATCGCACTAAATTCTTAATAAGTTTTAAAACAATTTTATTTTATTAATATGTTTTTAAAAATACTATATTTTAACAAATCATCCGAGAGCGTTGGTGAATTTATAATAGATGAAAATTGGGTTAGGAATATTGAGATTAATTACCAATTTTTAAAACTATTTAAGAATACTACTCTTTAAAACTATTTACGAAAATGTTGCTATTTTTTTTCTCTCTTCTTGGTGAGTCTTCCAATTCCTACTTTTTCTCAACTCATTATTTTTCTCTTCTTGGGCAAGACTCGCCCACTATTCTTTTTTTCTTTTTCAGTTTTTTATATAAATTTTATTGCTTCTCTTTTTTTAAAAAAAAAATTGTTCGTATACATTTTTCTTCTTCTTTTTTATTTATTTTTCATATAAACTTTTATTTTTCTTAAATTTTTCATATAATTTGAAAATTATTTTTTTCCTAAAAAACTAAATTTTACTAATTTAAAAAAAATCTAAATTTTAGAAATATTTGAGTAATTGGCAAAATAAAATAACAACCACACTATAATGTTAATACTTCTTTTAAATTTTCACTATAAAATCTGTTAGGATGCTCTAAACAAAATTGTAATTTTCTTTTAAAAAATACCAAATTTCAAGAGTGGTTGTATAATTAAAAAAACACACACATGAATAATAATGTTAATAAATATTTTCCTTAAAATTTGAAATTTCAAGAGTAGAGTATAACATGACAAAATAAATACCTCATAAATGAATACAACAAATAAATTTATTTTAGAATTTTGTTAAAATCCTTTAGTATATTCTAAACAAAAGTAAGATTTTCCTGTAAAATAAATAAACAAATACAATAAATAAGGTTTCACAAGTACGAGTAAGTTCAAAATAAATAAATTCTAAGTATTTAACTTAACGATATAAGTTATATGGAAGTATAAAATTCTAAGTAAGTATATTTATTCAACCGGAAATAATGAAGTGTATTAGATTTTTTCGTTAAAAGTGTATAGTATTATTTATTTATTTGTTAAATTGTTCCTAAAGTTTTTCCTTTCTAATGACAATTTGTATTTATTGTTATTCTTTTTTCTTTTATTTTTTAAGAGCAAAGAATGTGATTTTTTTAAAAAAAAATTTTAAAATTTATTTGATCAATTTAATAAATAAAATAAAATAAAACTACAATATTGAAATTAGTAAAGCATAAATGTAAATTAAATTTATTTTACAAATTTTTTGGAGATTCAACCTTCCATTTATATTTTTAAAACAAGAAGAATGTGTGAATCAATAACATATATAATAACTTATATATATGTATATAATTACTAATAGTTTTATTATATGTTTTTTGGAATCTTATTCACCTAACGTTTGTTTTAGAAAAATTATTATGATTATTTTAAACAAATCAGTAGAAGTTAACTTCAAATAACTAAACAGATCTAATATAGCATTTCACAAAAATTAAAAAATTTAAAACATCAACCTAAAATTAAAAATAGAATATGACTATATTTGGTTTATTGGCTGTATAGAGATTAAAAATTAATATTTAAAAAGTGCATATACTAACACCGAATAAGATTCAATATTGCAAAGTAAAAGAAATCAAGCGAAAAATCATTGTAAATGATTTTATTTGTTTATTTAGTTTTATTATTATTTTTTGTAAGTTGAAAACTATAATTGCAAGAACATTAGTGAAATTTTTTGTAGTTTTATTATTATTTTTTGTCTTTCTAACGGTAGTTAGAAAGATAAAAACTTATAATTTCTAATTTTGACCGTTTGAAGATTAAAAAATTACACATCCAATTTTATTATTTTCCAAGTTCCACATTGTCAAATTTTCAAATGCATAAAGAATCATATTTTGTTCCATTTTAAACGAAAAATGGTTGAGGACCGGATAGGTAGTGCGAAGAAGAATATACATATCATACATATAATCATCAAACATTTTAAACAACGAAAAAATAATTTTTAGAATAAAACTCTAATACAATTGATTCAGTTGATAAAACAATTTACAAATTGAAGGGCAGTTCCACTATTGTCTTTCAATTTGTTTTTTCGGTTGTCAATCCAAGATAATGAAACTATACAAAAAGTAAATAACATGAAAATATAATATTGTTTGTTATCTATATAGGACATAAAACTAGAAATATAGACTTGTTTGTTCTTTTTTTGAACCGCCACAAAATCTACAAATATAAAATATAAAAATCTAGTCAAAATATATCTAAATAATGTAGACAAAATAAATTTAATGAAAATAAATAGTATACCTGGTAGTGTGAAGATATAGCCGAGATTAAGAAGATTTTTACGGAAGAAGTGGGGATTTTCCATATCTTCAAGTTTTAAATCTCACTTTTGTTTAAAATACCAAAAGATTTTAACAAAATTCTAAAAGAATTATTAACATTATTATTTGTTGTATTTATTTATAAGGTATTTATTTTGTCAAGTTATACCAATACTCTACACTTAAAATTTCAAATTTGAAAGAAAAGTATTTATTAATATTATTATTCATGTGTTTTTTTTAATTATAAAAAAATCAGCTATTAAAATTTGGTATTTTTTAAAAGAAAATTTTAATTTTGTTTAGAACATCACAACTGAATATTTAAATATTAACATTATTCTAGGTTTGTTAATTTATTTGGCTAATTATTTAAATATTTCTAAAATTTGAATTTTTTTTAAATTAGTAGAATTTAGTTTTTAAGAAAAATTGATTTAAAAATTATATGAAAAATTTAAGAAAAATATAAAAATTTATGAAAAATAAATTTAAAAAAGAAGAAGAAAAATGTACACGAACAATTAAAAAAAAAAGCAATAAAATTTATATAAAAACTAAATAAAGAAAAAAGAATATTGAACGAGTCTTCCAGACAAAAGAAGGAGTTGAGAAAAAGTAGGAATTGAGATTCGTCCAACAAGAAAAAAAGAATAACGAGATTTTCGTAAATAGTTTTGAAACAAAATCTCATAATAATATTTTAATAATTAATAGGAAATATTGAGGTGAACCATTGAATGATAAAGATATTAGTTTTAATGAGAATGATGGGACGAATACGAAAAGATGAAGTCAAAGGGTTGAAAAGAAGACATTCCACGTTTTCTCAGAAGGGAAGTGGTAAATTTTGAAGTGTAATGAATAATAATAATAATAACAATATTGTTTTTAAATAAAATGCTGACAAAAGAAGATTTTGGATTTGATTCCCTGTCAAAATTCACACCATCATATTCTCTCAGTCTCTTCTTCACATTCTTCAGGTCTACACCCCTAAACCTAAACCCTATTCATTTTCCAACTCATCCTACAACCCTACCACATCTAATCATACCTCATCCTCCTCTATTATTTTTATACCTCTACTAAACCATCTAAAAAAAAAGAACGATTTATATTTTCAATTTTATCAACTATTTTTTTAATAAATCCAAATTTTAGTCCTAATGCCTCTTTCTTGTTGATCTTAAGAAAATTTTCAATTTTAATATCTAATAGCATTTTTATGAGAATATATTCCTACATTGTATTTTCTTTAATTTCATTAAAATTATTATTATTATTTAATTATTTTTTATTAAATCGAGATATCTAACTCTGAAATTGTTGGTACCAAATTTTGAATAGAGAGAAAAATGTACTTGGTTTTTACATAATAGCAAGATAAATTTGTAGTCTGAGAAAGAGAAAATCTATTAAACAAAAAAAAAAAAAAGACTAAAATATCAAAAATAAATATGAAGATCTGAAGAACATGGAGAAGTTAGAAAATTAAGTTACCTTACGTGGAGATATAACTTATAGTTATATACATGTAGAGAGGATTTAAGGTAGTGTTTAATGTAATACTCCTAGAATTAACATATTAGTTTCTTAGTGTCCCAATCAAATTAGTTCTTATGGATCTCTTTATTATGTCATACCCAAATTCACCCATGGATCATATCAAATAATAATTGTTTTTTTTTCACGAATGAATGAGATAGAGGACCAAATGTATTTTCAAATTTGAATTGAACAACTATTTGGAGATGTGTCAATTATATAATTTTGTTAAAAGTATTTTCATTATTAATTTGGTGGATAATTTTTGACATTTATTATTCAAATGTATGTAATTAGTTAGTAATTAACCACTTAAACCAACTCTTAAAAGTTATCTCATACCACTATCCACACGTTTAAATGTAATAAAATATGAATAATATAGTATATGAAATGACTTTTATCTATTTATTTTTTTAGAAGAAGATCACTCTAAAATTTATATCTTTGATTATAATTGATTTTAGGTTTCAAGACTTTTGAAATTTTAATATTTTTAATGCACTATTATTCAAATCTTTTAATTATATAAAGGAACATCTTTCTCTCCATTTTCCATTCAAAAACTTGTTTTCTCTATGTATTCTTTTTCACTCAACTTAACTTCTCACCAAATTAATTTTTTTGATTTAGAGAATTATAGATAAGTACATTTTTTTGTCCTCTATCTCACTTTTTCTCCAAACAAGTTCTTTTTTCTATGATTGACAGACAAAGACAATAAATTAGTAAGGAGATGTTCACATTCTTAGTACTCATTCCCACAAAATGTTTTTAGAATTAATGAAATTTGGCTTGAAAATCATTTTTGGATCTTTTGAAACCATCAATGTGGATGTTTTTTATATGATATTTTTATTGTTGACTTGGTTCTGTTTTGTACTTTAAAAAAATAGAAACTCTATGTTATTGGCTTAATTTTTCTTGATGAATTGTAAATATATTTATATATTTTCAAGTTTTTCTTTCTCTTTTACCTGATACAATACTCTTCTTCCTACTATAATGATAATACTACAAAGTTCATTATTTTATGATATAATTTAAAGGGGAGTTTGTAAAAATAGCCAAAAAAAAAAAATGATAATAGAGCCCATGTCATTTACATTTGCTAAATTGCAAAAATAACAAATTTAAAAGCAGATTACCGTTTGATAACATCAATTACTAGTCAAATTTGCAATATACAGAAAAGAGGTGTTATAAGTTATTTTTTTTTCTAATTTTTGGTTTGTCATCTAATGCAATTTTCCTATTTTAAAACTAAAGTATCCTACTTTTAAAGACAAGCTTTATTATAATTTAAGAAATTTTGTACTAATTTCAATCTTTCTCTCTCTTTTCTAAATAGGTTAAATTACACAAAATGTCTATGGACTTTGTAGTTTGTGTAAAAAATATCCCCAAATTTTCAAAAGTTAAAAAAATGCCCTTACATTTTAAAAAATGCTTAAAAAATACTCTTATTGTTAGTTGTAGATAGAAATCATTAAGGGTGCGTTTGGGGGAAAGGTTGAGTTATGGAAGGATTAGGGTTATGATAAAACTAGTGTTATGATAAAACTAGTTTTATGATAAGAGATGTTTGGGGAAAGGGTTATGTGAATAGTGTTATGATAGTGTTACGATAAGATGTGTTTGAAGGAAGGGTTATGTGAGTAGTGTTATGATAGTATTATGATAAAATGTGTTTGGGGGAAGGGTTATTTAGGTAGTTTTATGATAGTTTTATGATAAGATGTGTTTGGGGGAAGGGTTATGTGGGTAGGGTTATAATAGTGTTATGATAAGATGTGTTTGGGGGAAGTGTTATGTTGGTAATGATGTGATATATTTATTATTTAAATATTTTTTTTAGCCAATTCATATTTAAAATCCAATAGTGAAAGTGAATTATTTTTTTTTCCAAATCATCTGACGTCGCCTAAAGTAATTGACTTAACTTATGGATTGGTTTCTTCCATATTGAACATGTTGTCGATTACTTGTTACGTTTGATTATCTATTGTGACGCAACACGTAAAAGTGGAATACCGAGTGCAAAGATACATATTATATGTATATGTATATACATATATTATAAATAAAAATTAAATTACGTCACATTAATTTTACATGAATCATTGGAAAAAAAACACATGACTTGCAATATCATTCGAAAACACCAATAAAAAGCAGTTAACGGGTAGAGTCATAAAAAAAAACCATAACAATAGTCCGTGGAAGTAAAACAAACAATCAGCTAGCGCCTTGTATGATCACCGTGCAGTATTCAAGCTTCTCCTCATCTGACAATTCGAGGAAACCCTTCATGTCCGTTAAATTGTTCATTAGTATTCGATTGCATTGCGCCCTTTCCAACCTAGTGAGCTGAGGTATGACACGCAATGCGCGAACAACCTCTCTACGGATCCTGCTTTCATCCTCGAGTGCCAACCGCGGCCACTCTGCAATGAGCCTCAGCTGGTCAGTTTGGCAAGCCATGGCATCCTTAATGACATCAGCTGTTTCCGAAGTTTGCCCTCCCCGCTTTCGCTTTGAGCTGCTCGAAGTCGTCCTACTATCACTTCCTCAACCTGGTCGTGCGATGTCGTCGGGGGACATGTTAAACCTATGGCTGGACATGGAAGGAATTTCCATATCATTGAGATCCACGTGTGCAAATTCCTCAAACCCAGGAGGAACGTTCGATTCGAAATCGGCAAATGTCTCCGCATGGGCTCCCGTTGCACGATCTTTCTCGAATACATACGACAACTCGTCGTAATATGGGAAAGGCTTATTTAGCAGGCCCTTGGCTGCAGGATGACTCTGTATAGGAAAGAAAAATTAAATATTAGACTTGTTTCATATTGAAGTACAAATTATATCAGTGTACAATTATAGTTTTCACATACCCTGACCCAGTTGTCAAATAACTCATTCTCAGCAACAATGCACTTCGCATCGTCATTTCAACCGAACCCATTGCATGACGGGCCGCACATTTCTGCGATTTCCTGGTATGAGCGCTTCAACGTCTTTATGCGGCAGTTAATGACTGTGGTCGCATGGACATTGCATCCCGACAACTTTGCTGCCATCATTCACAGAAGTTGTGCCAGATACCCGGGTCTGAATGTGCCATTGTCTGACTTCCATCCACCAGCAAATACCAACTCTACCATAGACTCCACGAGGGTTGCCTCCTCCTCCTTCGTCCATACATGCTTAGGAGCACGTGATGAACTTGCCATACTGACAATCCTACAACGATGCATACAAATCAGTATCTCCAATACACAGGAAGGCAAAATTGTTAAAATACACAGGAAGGCAAAATTATCTAATTCGTTTTTATACTGCATGCATACATTCAAGTGTACAAGAAGACACATCCAATACTAACTAAAAACAAATACAGGAATACTAAATCGACACGCATAGTCTATTCGTTATGCAACTGCCATTGATTGAACATCTCGGCAGCCAAATCATCCCTCCACTGCGTCCATTCGTTCGAGTTCTCAACTAATTGAATGTCATCACCTCCAATCGTCGCGTACGTGGAGTCTCCCTCGTCAAGGTCGTCAACGAAATCGACATTCGTCATCTCGTGGTTTATGAGATTGTGTAGTAGATAACATGCTAGAATTGTTAGACATTGAATTTGCACGGGATAGTAGGACTTCCCGTGAAGGATTGCCCATCGACTCTTCAACAAACCGAACGCTTGTTCAATAACATTCCTAGCGGAGGAATGTTTCATGTTGAAGTACTCTTTCGCGGTGGCAGAGGCATTTCCCGCTCCTCGCCACTCTTGCAAGTGGTATCTTTGTCCTCTATATGGAGCTAGAAATCCCTCTGCATTGGGATATCCTGCGTCGCATAGATAGTAAAAACCTGTTACAAATGCGTCAGATCTAACTAATTTGATTGACGTTGTAGGTAGTATATGTTCGAGGCATAAAACATTTGATTACCCTGAGGAACATGCAGGCCGTTTGGTCGTGCAATAACATCTCGAAGAATGCGTGAATCTGCTGCGGACCCTTCCCAGCCAGCCAATACTAAGACGAAGTCGCCTTTCGTATCACACACGCCGAGGACGTTTGTGGCAACTTCTCCCTTACGTGTTCTATACCTAGGCCTATCGTTTTGCGGTACGTTCACCTTGATGTACGTGCCATCCAATGCCCAAAGGCAGTTCTGCAGAATGAAATATCGTGCATTTAAGTACTTGGACTTCGTGATTGATAAGTAACAGAATTTAGTAATATGCAGACCTCGAAGCACCTTCATCGTGAATTGGTGCATGTGTTAGTCACTGGCTGTAGTTTCTTTAACAACTCATCGTGCAATCGCAACACAGCCAACAGTACGAGGTTAAAATGACGGGAAACAGTCTCTCCTGATCGCACGAAGTCCCGCTGGATGGCTCTATTCTTCACATCGTGTGCCAATATATGCAGAAATATTGCGACCATCTCCTCGACATCGACGATTTCGGTCGACGTCAGACTAGCAATCGTCCTTAGTAAGTGACATAGAATGGAAAAAGTTCGCCTGTCCATTCTCGTACTTTGATGACATTTGAGGTCAGAGGAGTGGATTATACGAAAGTATGAAAGCTGTCTAATTTGATGCCTAATTTCGTACGGTGTATGTGTCACCCGCTTATTGTCATTCATCAGTGCATCCAATAGCAGTACTAACTGATTATGGGTGGATGTGAAGACAACTAGTATAGTGCGAATGTTTTTGTTAACCATTTAAGGGTAGCGACTACGAACCTCACGATCTATTTTTGTAACTGTAATGCTAGTACACCATCAATGCATGCATTAGAATAAAATACATTATGTACTTCTAAACTATAGTTATGTAAAAGGAACTTATGCGTCACCAATATGTTGCTAATATGGGTATGTACTATACATGACCAAAATGTTTTTCCAAATTCGTGCTGTTCAATTTGAAAAGCGTGGCTAATATGGAAAAAAAACAGTTGTCAATTTTTTTTAAAACTCAGTTACGATGTGGTCATTTGTTTTTTAGAATGTTTGTGAAAAGTGTAAACCCGTAATTTAGGCAAAAACGTATTGATACATGACCTGTCCTTGTTAAATTAATTTAATAGAGATTCATATTAATTATGAGCATTAAATTTAATAAAGTGTGTAGAAGAAAAATAAATAAAATAATTATACTTTTCTAGCAATATCAATAATTTCTTTTAGGATATTTTTCAAAACAATTTCTTTTAAGATTGTTACCTAACAATATCAATTTGTTCAAATCATGTGCTACTCTAAGTTAAAAGAGTTTTTTTTTCTTCCCTCTTATTTGTTACAACATATTCATAATATGTATAGACTTTACAAGTGTATGGTTTATTGTTTGTTTTACAAATGCAATTTTCTTTGTTTTGATCCACACCTTTTAAATTCAAATTTATATCTTTTTTTTACAAACCTTAGCTTATTCATAATTAATATGACCTTCTTAGTTTATTATAAAGGTTTAAATGTTTGTACTTGGTGAGCAAATATCTAACAAGATCAAGGAAATGTCGTGCAATTAATAGTATAGAGATTTAGGCTATTTTAATTCTAATTTAAAAACAAAATTAGTTCTTGAAATTAATTCTTCATATTGGGTTATTTTAAAAAATATAGTTTTTTTAAAATAATGACAAAAATAGAGTAGTGTGTGAAAAATGACAAAAATAGAGTAGTGAAGTACGAAATGGAGTTCACACATTTCAAGTTTTCATATTATTCATCAGTTTGTGTGGGTATACACTTTCTTTACAATTGTTTTGAAAATCGAACACAATTTTCGAAAACCGAAACAAACTTTGAAGTACGAAATGGAGTTACATTTTAAATCATTAAAAAAACAGAATTCATTAATACCCAATACAGTCACTAAAGTTCGAAGTACAATAAAGTATAATGCTAAAATATTAAACGACAATATTTGAAAATAAAGTACTACAATAGAAAGCGCCAATGCCTCGTACCTCTGACGACCGAAGCATGAAGTCGGATATCCTGCAAATAAAGTAAGAAAATCAGTGTCTCGACATAACACAAGTACGAGTAAAAATAGTATAAGGATGAAGTGTATCCCTTACGTACCGTATTATTTGGAGGAATGTCGATGTCGAAATGAAAAAACAAGATTCATTAAAATGAATGAGAAAATGCGCCTATGTTATTTTAAAAAACGTTGTGGCTCAGAGGAATTGAATCCGTTCGATTTAACGAACTGGATCTATTATTACAAACATGAATACAAAATATCCAGCAACAGGATGTGCAGAAAAGTATATATAGCTATAGAAATACAACCAAATAAGCATACAACATGGACACATAAAAATGCATATCAAAGAGTCATATAACATCAACATCCCTTAAAATGGCTATGGACAGTGAACATGAGATGAGATGAAAGAAATCATGAAAAGTATGAAATGGCAATGGATAAGGTTGTGTATAAGAAAGTATATACTTCAAATAAATAAGAAAGTCATGGCCCATAATATGCCTTAAACATAACAGATTCTTGTTAACATAGATATGGCAAAAGAAAAAAGGACAAATGGAACTTCAAAAGAAAAAAAGAAAGTGAACTTACCTACCAAATGAAGAAAGAACAGAGGAGGAAGCAAGGAAAACAACACACAACAAAATACAACAAATGAAGTGCTATATATAGAGGGATAGAGCCTTTATTCACCCTTACCAAAAAAAAAAAAGAAGGGAATCTCTACAAATGACAGAAGTGTACAGAAAAGGGGAGGACATAGTCAAAACCTACCACATTAAGACAAAGATAAGCTATGAGTAGACTAATGCATAACCAAGGAAAAGAATAGAACAGAGACAGTGCAGTGTTATGGATGGATGGATGAGATTTGCTTAGAAATAAAGATAAGGGAAGAGAACAGACAGTTGCTTGCAAATAAAGAGAACAGACTTCACAGCAAACCAAACCAAATTTGGAAGGCATCTTAATTGCAAGTAAATGGGAACTGTGAAGATAGTTACTCAAATGCCAAATGAAATAAATATGTCAACATATTTATGAGGGATCCAATTCAAAAAACGCCCGAAAATGTGTTCAGATTGCTAGGCACAGTAGCAAAAAGAAAGTGAAACAAACAAAACAAATTAGAAACATGGAAAACAGGGACATAGTTTCAAACATGGATGACCAAAATTGAAAAAATATGGAAGGAAATTAAAGTAAGAAAAAAAACTGCTTAGAAATAAATTTTCAGAGAAGTACATAAACAAAAGTAATTACAAAAACAACTATAATTTAAACGAACAAAAGTATTAAGAAACATGAAAAACAAACAACAGCATTATAATTTCAAACGAGATGCCCAAAAATGAAAAAATATGGACGTAAATCGAAGTAAGAAACAAAAGTACTTCAAATAATTTTTCAGAGAAGCACATAAAGAAAAGTAATTACAAAAAACTATAATTCAAAGGAACAAAACTAGTCAGAAACATGGAAAGCAAACAACAACAATGTAGTTTCAAATGGGGATGACCGAATATGAAAAAATATGGAAGTAAACTGAAGTAAAAAACAAAAACGAATACAAATAATTATTCAGACAACAGAACTAATCACAAATAATTATTTAGACAATACATAAACGTAATCCTCATCATCGGCAAAGACAGAAACTCGAAATCCAACCACTTACCTCCAACCCTACCTTGCTCGAACATCCCAAATGCAAAAGATGATAGTATCCATAGTGTAGAAAGTGTCCAAATGAGAGAGAAAAATACCCGATCGACAAATGGGAGTCCAAGCGCAATGGGAAGTGGAAGGGGAAAACCGAGTCGGATTGCATGTTCACCAAGAAGAGTGGTGAACATGCAAGTGCTTGAGTTTCGGAGGCAAAATGTAAAACCCAGTCGTTCAACGAAACCGAAAGGGGGATTTGTTTCGGAGGCAACACTGTGAGCGAAGCCTTCAACGAAAATTGGGAGGACGAAGAGTGGGAGAGAAACAAAATTAGAGGAAGATAACTATTTTTACCCAGAAGAAAACGACGGCCAAAGGAAGATGAGTTGAGGAAAAAAGAGGGAAGTTTTTTATGCAATTAAATTGAAATCAATGTGGTTACAAGGATTGAAGAGAGGGGATGATTTCGTGTGGAGATTGGAAGGATTAAACGGGTTTAAGGATGAAGTGGTGTTGAGAGATTGAAGACGAGTTGAGAGGGATGAAGACGAGTTGAGAGGAAGTAAACCGAGAAGCATTAAGAATAGAAGACGAAGGAGTAAAGTGTGAAGACCGATTAATGGAAACCCTAAAACTAGGGTTTCCATTACACGGGCCCCAACGTGGGTTTGGGTTATTATAACCCAAGCCCACAGTGATAAACTGGGGCCCAAACGCCCCCTAAAGTTCTTTTTAAAAAATAGCCATAAACTATTGAAAAGTTTTATAAATACCCTTGAGCTTAAAAAAAGTTCAGAAGTACTCTCATTGATCTTAGTTGTACACTAATTTTCTCACTAACCAAAATTTTAAGTTAAAACCATAGTTTTAAATTTGTTTGGACTATAGTTGTTGTAAATAACAAACAATTAATTATCAAATAAAAATATATCTAACTATTAATACATAGTATATTCTTATAGATCTATTAGTGTGAGATTTTTTTTTTGAAGAAAAAACCGAACTCTTCAAACTAGGAAAATCCTAGAATGGGGGCCATTATCTATTAACATGGAGTTAAGGTTGAAAGGCTAAAGGGAAGCCTAGAACAACCTAATCTAACAAAGCTCTAAAGTTAAGAGAAATGATAGTGGGATCATACCGTTTACACGAAGTATGACGCCTAGACCAAACTCCGATCAAGTTACAAATATCTTCCCACAAGTTAATAATATATTTTGATTTTTTCTTAAAGATTCTATTGTTTCTTTCTATCCAAACAGTCTAAAGTAAGCTAGCTACCGCATTGAATCTAATGACATTTCTTCTTCTTGTTTGCTTCAGTTTGGACACAGTTCTGCATAATGTAGTTAAATTGTCCAAAATTTGCAGATACCCCAAGAGCTTCCGTCATTTTGTTCCATAATGATTTTGTGACTTTGTAGTTAAGAAGGAGATGGTCTATATCTTCACTGTTTGCATAGCATAAAATACACCTGTTTGGATTCAGACACAGAGACAGGCACTTTTTTTGAATTACCTCCAAACTATTTATTTTCCTATGGAATATTGTCCAGAGGAAGAATTTGCATTTTTTGCGCACAGCTGAAGTCCAAATCGTTTCGAATATTTGTAGGTTTTCACGATTAAAATGATGTTGTTGAGTATCTTGCAGTGCCTTTTTTGTTGAATCCGTGGTGTACCCTTTATTCCCATTTAATAACCATATTGGTGTGCTAGTACCTCTCATAGGATTGGGGGGCTGAAAGTAAGGATTTTATGTTGTCCCATAAAGTGATCTCTCTATCGTTTAATGGTCTTCTGGGCTTAATATTCTAGTCATTTGAACTGTGGATCCAAACTTCATTGACTGCTTCGTTTTTTGAATTGCATAAGGCATAAAGTCTTGGAAAGGAAATGGCTAGGGGACTTTTTTCATTCCATCTACCATGCCAGAAAGAAATGTTTTCTCCATTGTTAATTTTCCATTTGAAGTGCTTTCAAACCATAACTTGCTTTAAATTATGGACATCCATAAGGCCTTTAAATTGCAATGCTTTCCATTTGACGGTATGTCTCCGATGAAAGAGGTCGAGTACTTGGCATTAATTATTCTCCTCCACAATGCATTTGGTTTCGTCAAATAACGCCAAAGCCATTTACATAAGAGCACAATGTTTGTGGATTTTAGCTTTGAGATGCCCAGACCTCCCTTTTCCTTTGGGCTAGTGACAATATCCCAGGTGATAAGGTGAGAGGTGTATGAAGTTGTATTATCCAATTTCGAGCCCCATAAGAGATTCCTCCAAAATTTTTCAATCTTTTTATAGATTGTCGTTGGTGCTTTGAAGACAGAAAGTTGGTATGTTGGAAGATTGAAGAGGCTAGCTTGTAGGAGCGTATGTTTCCCTCCCTTTGAAAGTTGAGAATATTTCCAAGTATTGAGCTTTTTTGTTTGAATTTTTACTATGATGTTATCCTAGAAGCTCAAAGAATTTGGTTTTCCTTCTAAAGGGATACCAAGATACATGATACGAAATGTTTGAGATTTAATTTTCAAAAGATTTTCCACAAAAAGACATTGCGAATTCGAGACGTTGATTGGACTTATGGTGGATTTGTTTTGATTTATAAAAAGACCAGAAGCCTTTAAAAAAAGATTGAGAGCACACCTTAAGTTTGAGATTGCCGTATCATATCTTGTCTTCGATAAAAATCAGAATGTCATATGCATAGAGAATATGATTTAGGCTGCAGTTATTTTTTAACACAACACCTCGTATGGCCTTGGAGGAATTTAGATGGTTTAAAATTGCACTTAGATAATCCAAAGCCAGAACAAAGATAAAAGGAGAAAGCGGGTCTCCTTGCTTTAGGCCTCTTTTAGGAGTAATTCTACCTTTTGATTGGCCATTTATGATGATTGAGTACTGAACTCCTGTGATGCAAGCTTTAATCCATTTTCTCCATCGGTGCGGGAAGTTCTTCTTGATTAGCAAGAAATCAATGAATTTCCAGTTAATTGTATCAAAGGATTTTTCCAGATCAATTTTAATCACAAAACCTTTGCTTTTGCTTACTTTTCAGTAGTCTACTGCTTCATTTACCGATAATATTGCATTTGTAATTTGTCTGTTATTCACAAAGGCAAATTGATTTTCTGCAATAGTATTTGGCAGAGTCTTCTTTAGTCTGTTAGCTAAAGCCTTTGCTACTATCTTGTAAAGCGAGGTAGTTAGACTTATAGGTCTGAAATCGACAGGAGAGGAGTAGTCTTTTTTCTTAGCAATCAGTGAAATGAGAGTGTTGTTGACGTTTTTGTTTATCACCCCTTTCGAATGAAATTCGTTGAAAAACTCCATAATGTCATTCTTTAACATTGTCCATACGTTTTTGTAAAATTCCATAGGGAAGCCATGTGACGACCCGAACTTTTCGGACTGACCGTCTAAGTCGTCAATTTGACCCAAAATCGTTTGTTGACAAAAGACATAAGAATATTTAGTTGAAACCGTAAGAAAACGAATGAAAATTTAATCGGGCCCTATTTCCAAAATACAAAATTTACAATGTGCTGTTTACAAAAAATTTAACTATTGTAGACTTAGTTAAATCAAAATATTTTTCAAACCGTCAGCGGAAGCAGTTTAAAGACAGACCCCTATGGCAAAATTCACGAGTCCTTCTTGTCCCTCGTCGGTCTGCCCCTCATGTTACCTTTGCCTGAAAAGTTAAACATAAAAATGGTGAGTATTAATATACTCAGTAAGAGACCCGCTACTGGTCCCGTTCGGGAAAAAATAAATTATTAGCATCCTATGGTGTACCCTGCACAGTCACAGTCTTGTGATCTCGTAGGATGCACATATCAGTCTAGTGCTCCCGAAGGATGCACATATCAGTCTAGTGCTCCCGAAGGATGCACATA